>CAUYPK010168218.1:0-10342 GCA_963574355.1 Loris lydekkerianus | reverse complement strand
TATAATAAAATTCAATATTATGTGGACAGTTCCCTGAATTTGTTCATTTTGATACCTGTGTCATCTCACATTGGCATTTGTCCTTTCTCTCCAGGGGAATTGAAATTTTCCTGGGTCTTTATATGCTCAGTAATTTTGGATCGTAGGACATTTTGAAACTCTGGTTCTTGATCAGATTGTTTTGTTAGCATCTTAGAATGGTACATGTGTTGTAACTAATGAATGAATATTGATCCATTGTTATTAATTAAAATCATACTTTATTCAGATTTACTTAATTTTTACTGTATACCCTTTTTCTTCCAGAATTTCATTAAGGATACCACATATTTTGTTGTCTTATCTTCTTAGACTCCTATAGACTGTGACAGCTTTGATGAACTTAATAGTTTTGAGGAATATTGGTGAAGCATTTTTAGAATACCCCTCAATTTGGGTTTGAGTCATGTTTTTCTTATGGGGGTATGGGTTTGGGGAGGAACACCACATGGGTAAAGCACCAGCCCCATCCCATCATAGCAGGGTGCATACTCTCAACGTGCCTCTCCACTGTTGATGTGGATCCCTGGGCTGAGGTGTTTCCCAGGTTTCTCCACTGCAGTTACTCTTTTTCTTTCCTTCCATGCCATAGTCTGAGGAAAGATGTCCCTATGTGCCACTCCTACTGAAGGAATGGGAAGTTGTGGTCTATCTCCTTAAGGACAGGGCAGTTACATAAAGTCTTATGCACAGGAGCTGAATCAATTCGACCCCATGTATTTGTTTATTTAGTCATTTACTTATATCGATGTGGCATCTTGTAAATTTATTTTTTACTTTGAGTTATAATCCAGTGCTACTTTACTAATTTTGTTGTTCCAGCTTTCGCCATCAAAGAGCACTTTCAGTGAATCTGTCCCTTGGACATTAACGTACCTAATCCTTGGTTTTGCTCCCATTTTATTGAGTTGATTGATTGTATTCTTACTAAGTTATAAGAGTTCTTTGGTCTGGTTACAAAGCTTCTATCAAATATATGTTATACAAATATTTTCTTTTAGACTATAGATTCTCTTAATTTTTTAATCACGGTTTATGAGACATAACTCACTTACTATACAGTTCACTCATTGAAAGAGTGAAATTCAGTGGTTTTTAGTGTATTCATAGAGTTATGCAACCATTAATCACCACAGTCAATTTTCAAACATTTTCATCACGCTCAAAACAAACTCTTTAACTCTTTATTTTTTATAGTATCTTTTGAAGAAGAAACTTTTTTTTTAATTTGAGACAGAGCCTCACTGTATCGCCCTCAGTAGAGTGTTGTGATGTCACAGCTCACAGCAATCTCAAACTCTTGGGCTTAAGCAATTAATTCTCTTGCCTCAGACTCCCAAGTAGCTGGGACTACAGGCACCCGTAACAATGCCGGCTAGAAGAGGAAACATTTTTAACAGCCATTTTTTTTTTTTAAGTTTGTGCTTTTTATGTTCCTTAAGAAATACTTTCTACCCCAAGGTCATTAAGATTTTTGCCTGTGATTTCTTAGGTCTAAGATCCATTTTGAGACAATTGTGTGAAAGAGGGTTGGAGAATCATCTATTTACATACTGATAGCCACTTGTTCTAGCACCATTTTTGAAACGATTATCTTTTCCTCACTGGATTACCTTTTGACAAATTGCCTTCATCAAAAATAAATTGACCATTATATGCCAGTCTAGTTCTTAACCTTTATTTTAAAGGTTTGGTAACACTGTAAAATACCTTTTGTATTTCTTGCTATGGCACTCCAAACCTTAGCATCCTTATTGTCAGGAATTCCTGGTGAGTGGAGAAAAAAGAGGCCAACCTCTATACACAGGCAACTATTTGTAAAAATAAAATGGCACTCTAGACCAGAGGTTGACCGAGTGTCCTGAATTAGAGAACAGAATCAAAAGCGGTAAGTTGAGAGTTGGAATTAAAGGTTATGTGTTTATGTGGATTCCTTTAGATGACTTTTTCAATAGTAAGTTTGTAACTCCACAGCGGTTTATCATGCTGTCTTGTTTTACCCACGTTGTTGTCACTGTTTATTTTGTTTATCTCATTTATTACTCTTACGCTACATGGGACTTAAAGAGTTGCTAAAGACAGACAAGATTGCTAATCAGTCAGGAGATAAAAATCATTAATTCAAAGCAATAGGTGAATGACAAGTGAAAGTCTTGGGAAGGTGTCCTATTAGAACACATAACTTTCTGCACTGAGACCAGTGCCCGGGGCCATATGCACCAGTAACTCCGTTCCTGGCTGATTTGTAGACACAACTAAAGAGGAATGTATATGTGCAGAATCGGGGAATATTCATACACACAGCTACTCCTTCTGTGTGTTTTGCTTTTGATAGGGTTACATTTATGATTTCATTTACATCTCTGTACTTAGAAAACTTCAGTTTTTGGCATATGCCTGACTTCTTTCACGTTTATCCTAAACTAGTCATCAAGTTGTTTAAATGTGCTTTATATTTTTAAAAAGTCATCTAATGAGGGCGGTGCCTGTGGCTCAAAGGGTTAGGGCACCCGCCCCATATTCTGGAGGTGGCGGGTTCAAACCCAGCCCTGGCCAAAAACTGCCAAAAAAAAAAAAAGTCATCTGATGATCCAGATAGGAAACAACTTTAGCATTTAAAATGCAACAGACACCAGCCATTTGATGTAATACTGATTTTTATGTTTGAATTAATGCTGTTACCCAGTAATCATGTATTGGGTTCTTGCTGTATCTACAAGACACTATGTGAAGCTATTAAGTTGAATGAAACTCGTTTCTTAATTCATATGAAACCCCAAGGATTTCCATTATACATTTGTAATTCTCTAGGCTTTTATAAGTTTTGTAATTTTTATCAAATATAGGTATTGGCTTATGAGATTAAGTTTTGAAAAATACCATAACCAAATGGGATTCAGGTTGCTTTTCCACCTCACAGGTTAAAATATTTATCACAAACTCTTGGCTTGATTTTCCAGATATACATCTCTGCAGTGCCAGTTAGATACTATGCAATTGACCTGTCCTCAGATAGATGCTGGAAAAGTTTACTGTAACAGAAACTCTACTTCTCTGATTGAGATCAGGTTGCCTCCCTGGTGGTAGATGTTTCAAGTTATGTAGTAGGACATATCGTCTATTGATGACAGTGTCACTGGCTTTATAAATGTCATTTTAAAAGTGAGGCTGAGGCTGGTCATAGTATCTCACACCTGAAATCCTAGTACTTTGGGAGGGTAAGGAAGGAGGATCACTTGAGGCCAGCGTTTGAGACCAGCCTGACCAACATAGTGAGAGCCCATCTCTAAAAAAAAAAATAGAAAATTAGCCAGGCATGTGGCATACACTTACGTTCTCAGCTTCTGGAGGCTGAGGCAGGAGGATGGCTTGAGCCCAGGCATTCAAGGTTGCTGTAAGCTCTGATCACAATACTGCACTCTGACCGAGGCAACAGAGTGAGACCCTGCCACCACCACCCCCCAAAAAAGGCTGTAATTTTGGGTCTCTGACCTATTCTGGAGGATAGGGTGAGTTTTTCTGATCTTAATCTTCTAAAACACGCCCTGGAAGTGTTCCTTTGCTTGACGTCTTGCATTTACTGCTCCCAGATTTCCTAACTCTATGATTCTCATTCTGTCTTCTGCTCCTGGAATAATTTCCCTTTAGACCTCTCTGTTCCTCAGAGTTTAGTTTAACACTTCTCAGAGATTCTCTTCTTGATGAGACAGGGGAACTAGCTCTACCCTCAAACATATACTGCTTGTTTTTTTGGCCTTGAAAAGTCAGTGCAAGTTTGTCCACACACCACCTAAGCACTGATATATTGCGAATAGTATCAGTTAAGAACACAGTCACATTTAGACTGTGGCCTTGCTGTATGCTCCCTATGTGATATTGAGGGAGTTCCTCATCTAGAAAATGTGGGTAATAATAGAATCTGCTTTATAAAATTATGGTGATTGATATGATGAGTATAAAGCACTCAGCAGAGTGCCTGGGAAATTATGATGCTCAATGAGATTAGCAGTTATTTCAGAGACTGTGAGATCACTGGGGAGAAATCAATAAACTGAAAACAAGATGTGTTCAACAATTTATATATAGTCACCTACACATCTCTTTTATTGGAACAATTGACTTCATCTTCCTCACTATATTATCTCCTATTTCAGAAAGGGTGAAATGAATATTACAACCTGGGTGACTATAAACATCCAGGAATTCAACAGAAAGAAAAGGTACTCAAACAAGAAAAAGAAACATGTTTTAAAAACCATTGGGTTGAAGTAGAAATTGCAAGCAGGGCAATTTTTTTTTTTTTTTTTTTTTTTTTAAACCTGCTGTAGGGCCATATGGTTGCTGAATGTGTTGATGCTGGTTTTTATATTCTTGAGTATTTTAAACTTGACATGTTATTTTTTTAATGATTTCAAACATCATTTCTTTCAGAGCTTTTCCCCCAATGTTGCTGTAATATTGAACAGATGGCTCAGCAGCGTTTACATTTGCATTTTGCAATACTGCCATGTTATTTGCAAAATTTCTTTTCAAAAACCTGTGACTTTTTTTCTCTACCTTTTCAGAATGGCTGCCATGAAACTATAAATAGGTTCTTCTGAGGGTCTTGGGGATGTGATAGAAATTGGGATTGCATATTGCTGCTGCTTTTCAAATTATGTTGTTATATTCTTGGCTTTTACACCTATTATTATTCGTATACGCTCTATCTTAGGACTCTCACGCAAAATCCTGAAAGTCCTCATTATACCTTTGTGATATGAGGAGATGTGAGTGCTGAAAACCGCAGTGCTTCCACCTGCCCTCTCACATCAACCTCTTCACTTTCCTTGTAAGCACTTCTCATAGTCTCAATTTCTGTTTTTGTTTATGTATTGCCTCCACGGAGTGTAAGCTGCATGAGGGGCAGGCTTGTATATTTTGCACATCTTCTCATCCCCAGTACAGGCACTGCATTGGTACCCAACAGTCCCCTGTGAATGGATGAATAAGCATATGGATTAGTCAGTAAAGAACTTTCTAGAGATCAGAAGTCTTTTGCAAGCAGGTCATGCCTTCCCTGGACATAATTGCTTTCTCTCATCTTTTGACTTTTCTTTTTTTGGGGTATGTTTTCAAGGGAGTGTGTCCAGGAATGTCCTTCTGATCATCTTCACTTCCTTGGTTGTTTTGTTGTGCTTTGTTTTTCTAAAAACTGTGTGGATGTGAAATAGACAGTCTCTCAATTTCCTTCCTTCTTTTGGGCCACAGTGGGATTGGTGCCAACATAAAGGCATTTTCTTGCCTAACAGGTTGAAAGCAGGAAGCAAGAGAGACCATATTGATCAGCGCCGACTCCAGGACTTTCCTCTTAAAGCCACATGGTGATGAACAATAAGCCCACTAATAACTCTATTAAGATTCTTTGATTTTTTTCTTTTTAAATGAGGACTCCTAGGGTGCCTGCCTGGCTTACAGGGTGGTTAATATAGCAGCCATACGACATCTGATTGCTAAGGTACTGGTTCATATTTATCTGAGTTTGCCCGTGAACATTGCTGTTCCCAGCCTATGACCCAGGCTAGGACTAGTCTAAGAGTCATTCAGTCTGAAGTTTGCAAAAATGGGGGGAACATTAACATTGTAGGTTACACTGTGCCAGATCTCGAAAAGGACCATTGGACCTAAATATGGAAAAGTGTCAGTGAGTTATTTGTCAGTAGAGTGACAAATTCTATCAGCTCAGAGGTAACAGTGGGAGGTGAAGACACACTTTTGTTGCTATAACCACGTGCTAGAAAGCATTTTAGGCTTCACTGAGTAGGTCTTTATAGATATTAGAGTTTTTATGAAAAGGGAAAAAGCAACTTCGCCACAGAATGAAAACTTTGATTTTTTTCTAAAGCCAGAATTACAAAAGGATCTAAAAAGTACGGGCCTTTGTACTATGGGTTTATGTTTCCCACTTCTGAGACTCGATTTGGCCACTGGCAAGCCCACGTGACGCCTCAAACAGTGCTCAGAGTGTGACATAAAGTGCTATAGAAGGCAAACTCCAGCTCAGAGGTGGAAATGAAAAAAAATGACATGTTTTCCACTTGGCTTCACAATACGTATTTTATCATTTATGCAGGTAAGGTTTGAGAAACCAGGAAAAGAACATAAAGTCAGCAACTGGAGTTTAATTACTATTAATGCTGTAAAATCATTCAAGTCTAGCAAAGTTTCGGAATGTCTGGGACTCCCAGTATTTTCTAGTTTGCTTTGGAAAATCTTGCCAGTGTTTTGTGAAGCATCATTTGTGATGTATTTCGTAAGGGAAGGCTTTGCCTGACAGGGTTAAGGGTGTAATTAGCATGGTCTAAGTGCAGTGCTTCCCTCCGTAATGAACTTAAGCCTTCATTTGCTGAAACCTGTAGCCTTGTCAGCCGGCATCAGGCAAACAGATTGTAAACGTAATGACCCATCCTACACTTGCAGACTCTGACCATTCTCTTATTCTACTTGTAACATTGCCTTTTCTCTTATACTGTATAATTTATTTGCTTATTATTTTATCATCTAAATTCCATGAGGCAGGAATTTGTATCTGTCTTACTCACTTTTGAATCTCCAGCGTCGAGGATGTTGGACATATAAGCACACAATAAATATTTGTTGAATCATACTGCCTTCGCATGGTTCAGTTAGCTACCAGCCCACTGAAGTAGATGAACAACTGATTCATACACTTCCATCTACCTACTGGGAAATCTTATAAAACCCTACAGAAATCTAGACATATTACAAAGTCTGACAATTAAAGTCCATGAACTTGACTTAGAAAAAGTGCTTCATTGGTGAGTATCTCTGGGGTCACCTTTGCAGTGCTCCTCTTAGGAAGCTATTCACTGATGCCAGCCTGTAGTCCTCCCTTCAAAGCAATTTTGGAACTCTTTTTCTAGAATGACTATCAGAGACATTGTCATATTACCTTTGATGTCCTGAATGTCATCAAAATGTCTTCCTTTCAATATTTACTTTATCTTAGGGTACAGAAAAAAGTAATTGGGGGCCAGATCAGGTGAGTAGGGAGGGTTTTCAATACAGTTATTGTTTACTGGCTAAAAGCTCCCTCACAGACAGTGCCATGTGAGCTGGGGCATTGTCATGGTGCAAGAGCCACACCTTTCTCATGCCAAGGTTTTCAGTTAAGATTTTCGTCCTGTTTCTCTATTGATGTTTACTTGGCCTGCTATGTTTCTCACTATCACCCAGTGCCTTTGACACACAATTCAATGGATTTTTGCGATGTTTTCATCAGTTCTCATTGTAGGGTGCCCTGACCTCTCATCAGTGACATTTTCTCTCCCTTTAGAAAAACACTTAATCCATTTGTGCCTTGCCATTTTTTTCATGGCATTCTCCCCATAAACTAGGAAAAATGTGTCCCTAAGTTTATTTCCACTTTTTCCAGTTTAACAAGAAATTTAATGTTTGTTCATCGCTCTAATTCAAGCTCTGACATTCTCACAATAGCACACAGAAGCACGCAGCAGTGATGATGAATGCCATTCAGCAAGACAGCTGCCACACATTGACACAAACACAGCTATGGGATGCTGATATACCAAAGTTATGAAATCTTACTGAGTTGTTTGTACAGTGCTGCCAACATGAGCACGTGGTGGCAGGTTTATAAACTTAATTGTCAGACCTTGTATTTTTAAGACCAGAAGAAAATTACAGAGATAATATCATCTGGTCTTTGTGAACTCATGTTGCTCCTAATAATTACAGCTTTCTTTTCTGTGTACCAAAATACTTCCTACGTAATTCTGCAACAAAATAATTATTCCTGTTTACTCACCAATTGTCATGTGATAGGCACTCTGCCACATGATTTATGTGTTGCCTCATTTTAGTCCTTACATTTGGTAGGTGCTGTTATTGTCTCTGTTTTACGAATGAGAAAGGTATGGTCCACAGAAGTCAGGTGCCTTCCTCTAAGGAACACATGTAACAAATGGGAAAATTGCGTCTGCAAAAGCCCGTGCTACTGCCTGCTACTCCAGACGGCTTCTGGTGATCCTCAGGACCCAGCAACAACTTAGATTTGGAGACTCTCCCTTAAGGAGAGCTTCTAGGGCATTTACTCTTTTCTGATCTGGGGTTTCTTTTTTGATGGTGGTTTTGTGGCTACATCAGCAAGTTCCTTCAATGCCATTAATGCGGTTTTTTCTAGCGCTGCTATGCAAAGTGGTTAAAAGCATCTCTTAAATCCCTAACTGGGATGTGAATTCTCTTTTAATTTGTTCTACTTATAACTTTGAACATGATTTTTGGTGCGAAGACAGAAGCAATGTAGAAGTCGAATTATACTTTTTTCTGCCATCTGTTGATTTTGTATCATTTCACACTATGCCGTCTACCTAAACAGTGGCCATTCTTTTCTCATTTTTACACTTCAGACTACCGCACATATTTTTCAGGTCCCCATTTGGTTGCATGTTACATTCAATAGTCTGTATCATTTATTCCTTTATTATTCCTTAGTTCCTAGTTGTCCTTTTTTTAGCCTAATAGAAGTAGTATCTAAAAATCTCCCCAAAGCAAAAAATAAAGTTCATAATCAAACACTGCACCTTATTCTGACATTTATTCTGTTAGAGAGAAGGGTTGAGAAATAACAGTGACTTTTCCCCCCTTCTTTTTCCATAAGATTTAAAGTTATGGTATTAGATTTTTTAAAAAAGCCTTGACAATTTTTATTTATGCTTTCTAACTTAGTTGGACTGCTCTTATTGGTCTTGATCACAAATGATCATTTTTCCATTGAATTGTTCCAACATAATCTTGAGTGTGTTTTTGTTAGATTTTAAGTTTTCAAAATTTTTTCAATAAACACAGTTAAAATTTTCTCTATCAGAAAGGAAGATTTATTGATGCAAAAATTTACCTAATGAATAATTTCAGGCTATAATAACTTCTTGTAAGAAGCCAAAGATTATGAAACCAACAAGTGACCTAAGCAAACGGTTTTCTTTCTAACTCTTCACTGTATTTGGAGGATCTCACACATCACGTTAGATAATATTGAAGAGAGACGTCTACTATCTGTCCAAATAGAATCATGCTGTAATAATCTCAGGATATTAAAAATGTGGTGTCTGTTTCATATCAATCTTTTCATCTTGTAAAACTTCCCCCACCTTTGGATTATGATTTCATGGGGTTTTATATTATTAGGGTAGAAGATACAAAAAGATTGTCTTCTCACTGGACTCTACCTTGAAGCTTTGGAGTGACCCTTGAAAATAGTTCTTACCCTTTGATGGATGGGACACTTGGAGCTGATGTGTCCCTTCCCTGAGTTGTCCAGCAAGGATCACAAGAGGGTGGCTTCCTCTGGTAATGTGTTTTTTTTTTTTGTGGAAATTCAATATTTGGCAGTTAGTGCCAGTACATTCTAAGGCCAGCCTTCATAGAGGAGGAGGCAAAGGTACAGATTAATATCCAGGTTCAGCCTCTAGTATCCCAAATTCTACAAGCAAAAGAATTCATTCTGCCTCATACCAGGATACATGTACTGTTTTTCAAGCACTAAACACTTTTTTTTAGAGACAAGAGTTTCACTTTGTCTCCCTCGGTAGAGTGCTATGGCATCACAGCTCACAGCAACCTCCAGCTCTCGAGCTTAGGTGATCCTCTTGCCTCAGCCTCCTGAGTAGCTCGGACTACAGGTGCCTGCCACAACGCCCAGCTAAGAAACTAAACATTTTGTGGGAGTGGAAGGGAATAGAGAAACTCCCTGGCCACTGTAATAGCTCTCCCAATATCCTGCAGATACTTCCAAGACTAATAGTAAAGCTACTCCAGCAGAGTCAAGAATGAAAATACTATAAATGTTCATAAATTTTAAAAAAGAAAATATCTTTTAATAGGATGTTATAGATCTATTTAAAAATATATTAAAAAAAAAAAAAAAACATAAGAAAAATTCTTGGCACTCAATAAAAATACATGCCAGGCTTGGCGCCTGTGTCTCAAGTGGCTGAGGCCACATACACCTGAGCTGGCAGGTTTGAATCCAGCCCGGGTCCACCAAACAACAATGACAGCTGCAATCAAATAATAGCCAGGCGCTGTGGTGGGTGCCTGTAGTCCCAGCTACTTGGGAGGCGGAGGGAAGAGAATCACTTAGGCCCAGGAGTTGGAGGTTGCTGTGAGCTGTGATGCCATGGCACTCTACCCAGGGCGACAGCTTGAGGCTCTGTCTCAAAATAAAAAAAAAAAAAAACTTTACTAGAAATTTTATAGTTGACTTGAAAATCTGAAGAAATAC
>CAUYPK010168215.1:0-17026 GCA_963574355.1 Loris lydekkerianus | reverse complement strand
CTAACCAAAACACTTACAACCAAACTTGATTCCCCCCCCTTTGGATCTTTCCTTGGAAGCTTCTATCCTATAACCACTTTAAAGAAAAGAGAAGCTGGGGAGCGGTGGTTCATGCCTGTAATCCTAGCACTCTGGGAGGCCAAGGCAGGTGGATTGCCTGAGCTCACGAGTTCGAGACCAGCCTGAGCCAGAGCGAGACCCCATCTCTAAAAATAGCCAGACACTGTGGAGGGTGCCTGTAGTCCCAGCTACACAGGAAGCCGAGGCAAGAGAATCACTTGAACCCAAGAGTTTGAGATTGCTGTGAGCTATGACACCATAGCACTCTACAAGGGTGACAAAGTGAGACTCTATCTCTAAATAAAGAAAGAAAGAAAAACAAAAAACTAAAACATGCCATTTTTGGCTTCCTATTCTTAAAAGCTAACCTGTCCTCAGTTAAAAAAAAAAATACTCAACTATATCTTTGTTCTTGTTTTTTTTTTAAATGTATGTAAACACATTGCTATAGTTTGAATGTGTCCTGCAAAGTTCACGTGTTGAAAACTAAATCCCCAGTGTAATAGTGTCAGGAGGTGGGGTCTAAAAAGAGGTGATTAGGTCAGCTGGCAGTGTGGTTCACGTTGTAATCCTAGCACCCCGGAGGCTGAGGCAGGTAGACTGCTTGAGCTCACAAGTTCCAGACCAGCCTGAGCAAGAGTGAAATCCTTGTCTCTACCAAAAATAAAAAAAAAAAAAATTAGTAGGGCATTGTGGCAAGTACCTGTACTCCTAGCTACTCAGAGGCAGAGGCAAGAGGATTGCTTAAACCCAAGAGTTTGATGTTGCTGTGAGCTACGATGATGCCACAGCACTCCACCCAGGGTGACAGAATGAAACTCAGTCTCAAAAAAACAAGAGGTGATTTGGTCAAGAGGGCTCTGCCTTAGCAAACAGATTGATGGCAAGTTCAGCCCTCTCTTGCTCTCCTGCCTTCCACCACAGGATGACACAACCTGAAGCCCTCACCAGATGCCAGTGCTGGCCTCTTGAACTCCCCAGGCTCCAGAACTGTGAGCCAAATAAATTTCTATTCACTATAATTGCCCAGTCTGTGGGATTCTGTTACAACAGAACTAAAACACACATGTTTTGAAGCATGACTATATTCTCTCCCTTAAAAATGGGTATTCAAAAATATTCCAGTGTGGGATCCAGATAAGTTCTAGTGTGGATGAATTCAGATATATATTCAAAATACAAAGAGGAAACACAAAGGAGTATATCCCCAAACAGGCAAACGTCGTCTATACTGTTGGGAGCCCAAACAGGCAAACATCGTCTACACTGTTGGGAGCCAGCACCCTGCTCTTCTGGGGAGGGGACGTTCACTGTGAGGGGCATGGGAGACAAGCTGCTTCCAGGGTGCTGGCGTTGTCTTTCTTCTTGACATGAGTGGGTGCTTGTTACCATCGGTGTGTTCATTTTTACAATTCCTTAAGCTATATATTCCGCATCTGGGGACTTTCTGAAGGTTATACTTCGATAAAATTTACTTAAAAATACGGGAAAAAAATAAAAGGAAGGGAAGTTTACTTCCTGTGAATAACATGGAAACAAGCTGATAGGCTGAATCTTAGAGCAAGTTCAAGAAATACCCATGAATCAAGCAAAATCTCCATGTTTTTCATGTAAACGCCCTCTGACAGAGGATAAGAGGTTGAGCAGAGGCTGAGAAGGTTGTTATCAGTTAAGAAAATACTCTCCAGTGTTTCTAGGAGTTTCTCTCCCCCCTTCCAGCTCAAAAGACCCTATTGATTCTTCCTTCCCAATATTGCCCACATTCACCCCTTCCATCTCATTCCCAGTGTCTACTGAAGTCAGAGCCACCAGTGCTCACTTCCAATAATCCAACACCCTTTCCTTCCAGGAAGCATTCCCAACTCACATTGACCCACTCTCCTTGGTATTCCCATTGGCCACACCACTCACTTGGTGATTAAGCACACCCAGCCTGGCCACACTTCGCATCACATCACATTGGACCAGTGGGTTCCCACCATTATCCTATGGAACACAGGTCAGCTCCCTTTCAAAGCCAATCATGACAGTCCTTTTCCAGGGGACAGAAAATATCTCCTTTACTAAATATGTGATCTCCCAATAAAGATTTCCTAAAATCCTGCCTTCTATTGCTACTGGTCCATATTAGAGTCAATTATTAGGGTGGAATATTGAAATTATTTATTATTTTCAGTTTAAAACATCAATATTCCTTAGATAAATAATTGAATCTGGGATTGTTAATCATTGTTCAAAGCATTATGCAAAAGGCTGGAGAATTTTATGAATGCATCAGGCTGATAAACCTAACCTCTCATCAATCTGAACACACTTTTGACCAGCAATTTTTGTGCAGAAGCTACCCTATGCTACCAGCTATTGTTCTGATTGAACATGAAAGTGAAACAAAGCTCTCTATGGTACCATTGCTTCATTGAGGGATAACTTCTGCTTAGGTATATACAAAGACTGAAATTCTGGAATAAAGTAATCCAAAAGAGGCATAGTTTTATAAAAGCTTCACTTTCTCGAGCTTGTGAATTATCACTAAGATGAAGAAAAGTAAAGATTTGCTCGAACCTCCTTCTGGTCATAGTTTTAGGAAATGCTGTTGTTTAGAGCAAAGTGTCTGCTGACCAGTAATCTCTGCAATGTGATATTTTCTTTGTCCCATCAATATTAACAAACCAAGTAAATTCTTTATATCACTCCTCGTAACTTCCAGCCATGGTAAAGTTTTAGTAGACTTTTTATAAAATCACCCATTTGGTGGGGGTATAAATTAGTTTGAGAAGCAACTAAATCAAAAACACATTATCAAAATGTGCTCGCTTCAGCAGAATATATACTAAAATTTTAACAATACAGAGAAAATTAGCATGGCCTCTATGCAAGGATGACACCCAAATTCATGAAGAGTTCCGTATTTTTTTTTTATCTAAGGACATTTAAACTACACTGTTTCTTACAGCTTAATTTACAATTGCCAAAATGTGGAAACAACCTAAATGGCCACCAACCCAGGAATGGATTAAAATGCTGTGGTATATGTATACCATGGCCATTAATAAAAGATGGAGACTTACATCTTTTGTATTAACCTGGGTGGAGGTGGAACATATAAAGCATCACAAAAATGGAGAAGCAAGAACCTAATGTACTCTATTCTAACATAAAGGCAGTAGATGAGCTAATACAAGGTGAGGGATAGGGGAATGAGGGAGTGGGGGGAAAGGTGGGTGGGGTCACAGTGTATGGCATGCCTCTTAGAGGCAAGACACAAGTGTAAGAGGGACTTTATCTAACAGATCAATGTAACCTAATTCTTTGTACCTTCAATGAATCCCAAACAATAAAAAAAAAAAAAAGGTAAATCCATCACTTCACTGATACTCTGTGTATCACTAAATTCAACAGTTTTACCCAAAATATTTGTACAATCCTCCAACATTGGTGTAATATTTTCAATCCAACTCTTCTTCAAAATCACTTTCACTTAAAACACATTCTTCTTGGTAATATATCACAAGAATGGAAAAGCAAGTATCCAATGTACTCAATACCAACAAGGAAGCCAGTAGACGATCTAATACAGACCCACACAAGAGAAAAACTCAATTCAGTTCAAGATGTGGGGAGAAATGAGGAAGGAGGAGGAAGATTGGTATGTTCCCACTTAATGGGCACAATGTGGAGTATATGGCACATTTTGAGGGTGTGGGACACAATTACAACAGGGACCTCACCTAACAAATGCAAATACTGTAACCTAATTATTGGTACCCTCATATTAATCTGAAGTAAAAAAAAGTCACATACATATGAAAAAAACTAGAAACTATCTCTGTATAGTATGATTTATATACAACTGTTTAAAAATAAATCTCTATGCTTCTTTTAAAAATTTTCCACAATATTCTTTGTGGAAAAGTATAAATGCTATTTTTAAAAATTAAAATATGAAATGTATTGTGAGGTGGTAGGTAGCTCCTTTAAGATAGCTTGGGCAAGAGCCATAATCTACATGACCAATAAAGTAAAAATTGGCTCAGACCTTACATGAATGGCTCAATAAAACTACTCAATCTACTGCACCAAAGTCCTCACAAACCAGCTCACCCCTAGATAACATCTGAGAAACCATGCGTTCCTGAGTCACCACTCATTCAAATCAGATGGCTTCTGTAGAAATCAAAATGCCTGGATACATTTTTGTTTGCTACTGTTTTCCCTCAATTCTCACTAGTCCTCAAAAAGATAATTATTTTTAGAGCATAATGAATGGCAAATTCATTGGGTTTAAAAAACAAACAAACTCACTTTCACTATCAGATCCCATTACATTTCTTTTTTGAAATTTTGGTGGTCTAATATCAGTTTCATAACTGTCTTTCGATAAACTATCATTTTCCAGGTCACTACAAAACATTTCAAAATCACTTAGACAATCCAAGAAAGCAGAGTCCTCAAACTTTTTAAACAAGGGGCCAGTTCACTGTCTCTCAGACCATTGGAGGGCCGGACTACAGTTTAAAAAAAAAACTATGAACAAATTCCTATGCACACTGCACATATCTTATTTTGAAGTAAAAAAACAAAACGGGAACAAATACAATCACATCGCCACATGTGGCCCGTGGGCCGTAGTTTGAGGACCCCTACCATCCACATAGATATAATTCTTTGAAAAATTCTTCACCATCACAATCCATCATGTTTGAAATTTTTACAATACTAGAACTGTGATTAAAATCTTGAATATCTAAAAGATAATTTTTTTTTTTTTTTGCAGTTTTTGGCAGGGGCTAGGTTTGAATCCACCACCTTCGTCATATGGGGCCAGCGCCCTACCTCTTTGAGCCACAGGTGCTGCCCCTAAAGATAATTTTTTTATAATAAAGTGAACACAACTGAACACGATCAAGAAAGCTTTTACAATCTCCTGTATTACACTGTGTTATAAACACTGCAATAGCTAACACAAGGGCAAACGCAAGTGAACTTGTAACTGGTCAACAATATGTTAAAACTGTAAGAGAGAACAACTGCCATGATGTGGCTCAGATGTGATGCAGAAGAATGTACAGCACCTCCTCTGACAAAAAGTATCCTTGTCAAACTTAACAGTCGACCCTGAATCTGGGTAGCCTGAGAATCTAACTGCCATACGCAGGAAACACAGCACAGGGAGGAAGTGTTAAATGATCCCACAGAAACACAATTAGCAAAATCCTGATGTGGGGAATTCCTCAGCACGAAGAGCTGGTTTGTTCAACACATGTGGCAAGGGAAAGGGAAGGAAGAAACACAGGGAAGGGTCAGACTAAAGACCTAAGATGATTATTAATTAAATCCAATGTGTGGCCTTGTCTGGCTCTCTTCCATTAACAAAATGACTATAAACAGACATCTATGAAACAATTAGGGAATTTAAGGATACAAGAATTTAATGTTAACCATTGTGATGAAAATGTGTCAAACTGTTTATAAAACCAGTGTATGGTGCCCCATGATCACATTAATATACACAGCTATGATTTAATATTAATAAAAAAAAGAATTTATTGTTACTGTTATTAGATATAATAATGAAGTTACAGTTTGTAAAAAAGAGTCATTATCTCTTAGAGACACATCCTACAGCATTTGCAGAGGCAAAGAACTAATGTCTAGAATTTACTTTAAAATAATCCAGAGGATATTAAGTCCAGGGAGGGGTAGGAGATTAGAGGCAATACAGAGGGAAAAACTTCAACCATAAGTTCAAATTTGTGGAAGGAGGATGAGGTACAACAGAACTTATAGCACTATATTCTCTTTTGGGGGGTACATTTCAGATGTCTATAAATAAAGTTTTCTTAAATCAGTATTTCCATGAAGAGGACTGTGACTTCTAGGTTCTCAATCTCCCAAGAAGGCTTATAAAATACCTATTAACAAAGTGTCTCCCACTTCCTGACATTAACAGATGGCAATGAAGAGAATGCAGATAAAAGGAACTACATTTATACCTTTGTTTCCTTCAGATGTTGGTTTCTTCTTTTCTTCCAGTACCATGGACTCTTCCAGGTCCTTCGGGGTTGGATCTAACAGTTCCCACTCTTCACTGGTATAAAACACAGTCCTCCGACTATCATTATGTCCTCTCCCAGGACGGAAAGAAGACATTGAATTTCTATTGGGAAAAAACATATATGTTATTTTCTTTTAAAAAACAGTAAAAATGTATATATATTTCATGTGTATAAGATTGGCAAAAATTAACAGAACCGATAATATCGAATGTTGGTTGAGGATAAAAAGAAAGGAGAACTCTGCTGGTGGGATACCATTACCACGGAGAGTAATTCAGCAATGTAGTGTTAAGCTAAAGGGCTGTTTACCCCAAGAAGCAGCATTTCCTAAATGTAAACAAGTACACATATACACAAGGAAACTCTTACAAGAACACTCACTACAGCCAAGAACACTCACTACAGCCAAGAACTCCGTCCAAAGTACAACAGCCTAAACATCACCAAAGCGAGAATGTAGCACATCCACCCAATCAAGTACTAGATGGCCCTTAAAATGATTAATTTGTTCAACAAATATTTACTGAGTGCTTACTGTATGCCAGACGCTATTCCTAGATGCTTGAGATATCATGGTGAATGAAATCCAGCAAGACCCTTGTCATTGTAGAACGTATATTTCAGCTGAACTCCATGTATCATAAGAGTGTTAAATATTAAATCAAAAAAAGATAATTAAAGAATAACAGGTAAAGCATGATATTGTTTTAAATCTTCAAATGAAGATTAATAAAATTTATGAATACATACATATACAGTAGAACTTTTTAAAAATATACACATGAATAATAATTGTTAAATATAGAATACTGGCTATCTCTATAAAGGGAAAGAGAATACTAGGACCAAGATGAGAAGATTTTAACTGCATCTGTAATATTTTAAATTGTTTTTAAAAATTCAGCAGAAATATTACAAAACTATAAAAATCAGCAGTCACTATCTGAGTAATGAATATACTACATACTTCCCTATGTGCTTAAGTATTTCATCACAAGTTTTAACAACAAGGTTGGGGTTTCTGCTTCCAGTGAAGATGGAATAATAAACTTGGTTTACTTTCTCCTGAAAAGTAAAAAACTGAGTATACAGGAAACAATAGTTTTCAGATACTACCCTCCAGGCAGCACAGGACAGCAATCCTGAGAGAGGGAAAGCAAATGAGCGGAGCCCCGTACTGACTAGAGGCAATTTCTAGGCCATAGGGAAGCAGAAGCAGCCCAGAGGATACTGGCATCTCCTTGAGTTAAAAAGACAGAGCAGGGAGCCTCAGGCAGCTGCAGTCCACAGGGTAGAGCATAGACAGCTGGGCAGAGAGGTGCTGCAGAGATCTCAGGTGGTCCCCCGTGTCTGCAGGTAGGTACTGACCAGGGCTTGAATGTAGAAAAGCTACCTGAGAATGAGGAAAGAACCACTGAGAGAAGCAAAGGGAATAATCCCTGATGCTCACATAGGGCTAAGTATAGTGTTAGTGTCATTAATCAAGAGAGGAAAACCTCATAGCTCACAAGGCATCAGAAAGAATATTCAGAAAGGTTACTGACACTATTCCTAGACTAAAGTCTGCTCTCATCCTACCTATAAAAGCTTAAAATCAAACTTCAAAAGGATCAAACTGTTTCTGAGTAATTTAACTACATCCAAGAATAAACCTCAAGAGTTTTATAGCAATACAAAAAAAAAAAAAAATTAGCACACACAAAAATTTAGCACACAAAAAGGTGAATCTCATGGTATTTGGTATCCAATAAAAAAATTACCAGTCATATAAAAATTACTGATAATGAGGAGAAAAAACAATCAATAGAAAAAGGCCCAGAAATGACAAATGATAAAACCAGTAGACAAGGACTTTAAAAGTCATAACTGGAATTGGCACAGTAGCTCACACCTATAATCCTCACACTTTGGACAGGCCAAGGCAGGAGGTTTGCTTAAGCCCAGGAGGCGGAGTTTGCAGTGAGCTAGGCTGATGCCGGCCTAATAGCCCAGGCAACAGAGCAAGATGTTCTCTGTCTCTCAAAAAAAAAAGTTATAACTACATTCTTCATGTTCTAAAAGCTGGAAGAAAGAATGAACATGTTAGAGGTACAGATGGTGTTTAAAAAAAAGAATTCAAATCAAATTTCTAGAGATAAAAACAATAGTATCTGTGATGAAAAATACACTAGATGGGAATAAGAGAAGACTAAAGATTGTAGGAGGAAAAATGAGTGAACTTGATGACACTACAATAGAAACAACTTAAAATGAAACAGAAATAAAATAAAGAAAGAAAGGAAAGCCGGACAGATCAGAGAGCAATGAGACGACATCAAGTGGTCTAATATACATGTAAGGGAGTCCTCAAAGGAGAGAAGGGGAAGAGACGAAATAAAAGTATATGAAGAAATAATGGCCTCAAGGTTTGCAAATTTGATGAAAACTATAAACCCACAGATCAAAGAAGCTTAACAAACTTTAAGCACAAGAATCATGAAGAAAACTGTGTCAAGGCACATGACAACCAAATTGTTTAAAAGAAAGAATTTAAAATAATTTAACTACAAACCTAATTTGCAAAAGAAAGGCATAATCAGATTTTTATTGCTAAACTGTCAAAAGGTAATAATGTGGCTGGGCACAGTGGCTCACACCTATAATCCTAGCACTCTGAGGGTTGAGGTGGGAGAATCGATTGAGCTCAGGAGTTCAAGATCAGCCTGAGCAAGAGTGAGACCCCATCTCTACTAAAAATAAAAAAAACTAGCTAGGCATTTTGGTGGGCACCTATAGTCCCAACTAATCAGGAGGCTGAGGCAGGAGGATCACTTGAACCTGGAGTTTGAGGTTGCTGTGAGCTAGTCTAAGGGCACAGCACAGCACTCTAGCCTGGGCAACAGAGCAAGACTCTGTCTCAAAAAAAAGTTAAGATGTATGTTTTTGTTATGAAAACACATCTCACAATAATTCAACTTTTAAACTAAAAATCATTTGAGTTGACATGAATCACCTTACTTATAGAGACATATATTACTTAATATAGCCATACTTACTAAAGGCCATAAAAGAAATGAAATATGAAATCACTCAACAATATAGAGAGGTCTCCAAAAGATGTTTAAAACAAATACAGAAGACTACATACATCATGGTTTCATTTACATGAAATTCTTTTTTTTTTTTTTTTTGAGATGGGGTCTCAGTTTGTTACCCACATTGGTCTCATTCTCCTTGTGGTCTTAAGTGATCCTTCCCTCTCAATCCCCTGACTAGCTGGAATTACAGGCACACTCTATTGTGTCTGGTTTATAGGATGAAATTCTTAAAAAGACAATGCTATAGTCATAGAAATCAGATGGGAAGCTGTCCAGGGCCAGGGATTCAGAGAGGCAATGGGCTGCAAACGAACATGAGGGTAATTTTTATGGTGATGAAAATGTTCATGTATTTTGATTATAGAGGTGTTTACACCACTGTGTATAATTCCTAAGATTCATCAACCTGTTCACCTAAAATAAGTGAACTTCCTGCAGGTAAATTATACCTCGATAAGGTTGTTAAAATAAAGATGTGGACAAATACATAGCAGAGGGAGACATGTGACCCATTTGGGGCCTCAGAGGGAGATTAACAGTAAGTGGGACAAAGGTGGCTTCATCTCTAGTCTGAATCAGAAAGATGATATTCTTTTGTAAAACAGTCATTTCTCGATGTTTGCATTTGCAGAAGCATGATCTTTTTGCCTTGTTTGAATTTCTTAAAGTACTTTAAAATTCAAAAGAGTGCCAAGAAATCCAACACCCTTATATCTCATCACGCTATCATGTGTGAATGCATGACCTTCTGCTAACTGCTTTACTAAGGAGTCACTACCAGGAACACAGCAATCATACCCTTTCAGGCCTGATAATGTTTTCTCATAGTTTACTGGCTTAGGACTCAGAAGAAGCTGGTGGGGAAGCTGCACAAAGCAGCTAACATGAGCTGTTCATTCCCTGAGTCCTAGCTCCTGGCATGCCGCTGCACATCTTTGGACAACCTCATGGAGGAATTCTAGTCAATTCCCCACAGTAACCCAGTGAGCAAGACATTATGTAAAATCTAATTTGATAAAAATGACAAAACTTCACAACAGCTGCTTAGGAAGAAAAAGAAAATTCTTGATGTACTTCTGTTCATTTTCTGACACATCTGGTTCTTCACCTCACAGGGCAGTGGTACCTGGACCTACAACTCTATAAGATCCTATGGCAAGAATCACAGCAAGCAGCCTTCTCTTAGGTAGTTTGTTACTACCATTACAAAATGGTTCTAGGAGCAGAATCTCTTTGCCTTTTCCCCAGCCTTCCCTCTGTGCTCCTCAGCTCTTTGTAAAGGGGGAACACAGGAAAGAGGATGAAAGCAGGAACACCCACACTGCTCTGGGGGGAAAGGACAGAAATTTCGATGATTTCCACACATCCTCTTTCCCCCACTATAATTCTACGTTCTTAGCCTGTTGCAAGGCCCACTTGCAAAAAGCTATGCTTTCATATGCAGCTGTAGCACAGCCTTGGTGAGGCTGTGGTGCCAGGCCTTGGTAATGGAGAAATAGAATCAGGCTCAAAGTAAAAGTCTCTTGAAGCTGAAACTCTATATAGCCAATCCTTGTTTTCACTCATATGTGATGAAACCCAATTCTGTGACTGTGCAACAAAGGGGTCATTACAGTATAGGATTCTCAGACGCACTTGTCCATGCTGGACAGCAAAGGCCTTGGCAACAGCCATGCATCCCACCTGTGCACCCTACCACAGGGCACATGGCCAGTTTCTTTCTTTCTTTTTTTTTTTTTTTTGCTTTAGCAAGCCTGGGCTGGGTTCAAATTGGCCACCCCTGGTGCCTGGGGCTGGTGCCCTAACCATTGAGCAATGGGTGCCCAGCCACGGCCAGTTCCAATGAGGTTCTTTTAGCCAGTGTCATAAGTTGTTCTTTGACTCGACCTGCTGTTTAAAGAGCCCACTGCCATCTAACCTATCTTTGAGTGGGTTCTTCTGTGTTCCTACAGGCACTGTGCTATGTGGCTGCTGCATTTCTCAATAAGCACTCAGCTGCAGTCATGCATGAAGTGGAAAGTCTGGCTCCACCACGCACCTGCACAGCTGTGGCCTTTAGCCTGAGTGCTTTTTAAACAAATACCAGCAATGTGCATCATCATTAAGAACACCTCTCTTTCCAAGTTTACATATTTCAGATGGAATTCTACACAGTTTAAAATACTCAGCTAAAACAGGAATAATTTATTCAACACTGTTTTGAATTCTGATAAGTTGGGAGAATTGCTGGGAAATGCGCCACCAGATCTCTCCACAGCTAATAGCTCCACACTCCCTGCATGTCAAATTTTGGGCATGAGCTCTTCAGTAGCAGGATGCCACTGAGGCAGAATTTTGGGCTTGCTAGGACTTTGTGGGCCCTGGGACTGCCTATCAGCTCCCTCCCTCCAGACGACAGACCACACTAGGAAAACAAAAGGGGAGTCTCTCTGATTGGCAATGGCTGCCCCAAGAAAGACCATTCAGCATTCCTTCCTCAAAAGGCTGAGAATTTACTCCTTGTGGCCAGGCCAGTGGCTCATGCCTGTAATCCTGGCACTCTGGGAGGCTGAGGTGGATGGACTGCTTCAGCTCAGGCGCTGGAGACCAGCCTAAGCAAGAGAGAGACCCTGTCTCTAAAAAACAAACAAACAAACAAACAAACAAAAACATTCCTTGAATCTATTCTGGAATCTATTCAGGCACAGAGGTGTACATTCAAGGATATCAAAACAATGCACAATGCTCTGAAATGACAGTGAAGCAGACAAGGTAGACATCCATGGCTAGGGAATTGGTTAAGTAAATTAGGACACACCCGTATCACCCTAGAACGAGAGCTCTCATAACAGTAAAGAGAGAAGACACCCCAGAGAAGTGACTAGATAACACCTCAGCTCAAAGGGGCATGGTAGGTGGCCCTACAGACCCCCCCAACCCCATCACTGCTAACTGGTCCCAGCCCACTTGCAAGTGACAATGTAGCATTGATGCAAGTGGTGACACGGTGTACAGAGAGAAACAACATTAGAGGGAAGAATGAGTGGAGTGCTAGGTTGCTGTAACAGCTGGGCATTGAAATAGGGGTGCACTGCACAGCCACTTTGAGTAAGTCACACAGCATATTTCAGGACACACACAGAATCAGCTTTAGTTCTAGCAGTTGCTTTTGAAAACATGACTTAGAAGGACTTTCATTTTCTTTTTTTTTTTTTTTTAAGACAGAGTTATCACTGTGCCACCTGGGCTAGAGTGCCCTGGTGTCAGCCTCGCTTATAGCAACCTCAAACTCTAGGATTCAAGAGATCTTCCTGCCTTAGCCACCTGAGTAAGTGAGACTACAGGCACCTGCCGCAACACCCAGCTAATTTTTCTATTTTTCTTTATTGTTTGAGGTTAATTTAAGGGTACAAAGAGATGGATACAATGTTTAAATCTGTTAGGTAGAGCCCCTCTTATAAATGTGCCCCATCCCCCAAAAGGTGTGCCACACCACTAATGGGATTGTGGGGTCAAATGGAGGTCTAGTTTGAGTTCTTTACTAATTCTCCATACTTCCTTCCAAAAAGGGTGTATTAGTCTGCAGTCCCACCAACAATGTGTTTCCTTCTCTCTGTATCTGTGCCAGCATCTACAGCTTTAAGGTTTTGTGATGTGGGCTATTCTCACGGGGGTTAGGTGATATCTCAGGGTTGTTTTGATTTGCATTTCTCTGATGATTAGGGACGATGAGCATTTTTTCATATGTTTGTTAGTCATTCATCTGTCTTTTCTATTCATCTCTCTTGCCCAGTGATATATGGGAGTGTTTGCTCTTTTTGATTGAGTTGTCTGTAGATTCTAGTTATCAAACCTTTGTCAGATCTGTACCATGCAGATATCTTTTCCCATTCTGAAGGTTGTCATTTTGCTTTATTTGTGTCGTTAGCTGTGCAGAAACTTTTCAGCTTAATTAAGTCACATTTGTTTATTTTTATTGTTGTTTCAATTGTCACTGTATTCTTTGTCATAAAATCTTTCCACAGGCCAATATCTTTAAGTGTTCTTCCTACATTTTCTTCAAGGATTTTTATTGTTCATGACTTAGATTTAAATCTTTTATCCATTTTTAGTCTATTTTTGTAAGTGGTGAAAATTGTGGGTCCAGTTCCAGTCTTTTACATATGGTTATCCAGTTCTCCCAGCACCATTTGTTGAACAGGATTCTTTTCCCCACTGTATGCTTTTGTTTGGTTTATCAAAGATCAGATGGCGACTAGAGACTGGTTTCAGCTTTGGTTTTCTATTCTGTTCCATATGTCTATGTCTCTATTTTTGTGCCAATATCATGTTCTTTTGATCACTGTAGACTTGTAGTCTGACGTAGTCTGTAGAGTGATACCTTCAGATTGTTTTATTACTATGAATTGCCTTGGCTATATGGGTTTTTTCTGGTTCCATACAAAACAAAAGTTCTATTTTTTCCAGTTTGTGACATATGATGTTGGCATTTTGATGGGAATTGCATTGAATCTATAGATTGTTTTGGGTAGAACAGACATTTTAAAAATGTTGATTCTTCTCACCTAAGAGCATGGTATGGTCTTTCATTTGTTAATGTCTTTGCCATTTCTTTTCTTAGGGTTTCGTATTTCTCTCCATAGAGAGCCTTCATCTCTAATGTTAGATATATTCCTAAGTATTTCATTTTCTTTGAAGCTACTGTGAAGGCAATTGTGCCCTTGATTTGCTTCTTAACTTGGCTGTTATTGGCATATACAAAGGCTGCAGATTTGTGGACACTGATTTTATACTCTGAGATGTTACTTTATTTCTTGATCACTTCCAGGAGTTTTGTGGTTGAGTTTCTGGGGTTCTCTAAGTTATAAGATCATATCACCAGTAAAGAGTGAAAGTTTGACCTCCTCTGCCCCAATTCAGATGCCCTTTATATCTTTCTCTTGCCTGACTGCATTGGCTAGAACTTTAAGCACTATGTTGAAGAGTAGTGGTAAAGTGGACATCCTTGTCTGGTTCCTGTTCTAGGGGGGAAAGTGTTCAGTTTTACTCCATTCAGTATAATATCAACTGTAGGTTTGTCATAGATGGCTTCAATCAGCTTAAGAAACGTGCCACCTATGCCTATATTCTTAAGTGTTCTTGTTAGACAAGAATGCTGAATTTTATCAAATGCTTTTTTTTCTGTATCTATCAAGAGGATCATATGATCTTTGTTTTTGCTTCTATTGAAATGATGAATTGCATATATGGACTTGCATATGTTAAACCAGCCCTGCATCTGTGGGGTGAAGCCTACTTGATTGTGATGTATAATTTTTCTAATGTGTAGCTGTAATATATTAGCTAAGATTTTATTAAGTACTTTTGCATCAATATTCGTTAGTGAAATTGATCTTTAGTTCCCCTTTTTTAGTTGGCTCCTTTCCTGGTTTTGGTATTAGGGTGATGTTTTTTCAAAGAACATATCAGGGAAGGTTCCTCCCTTCTCATTGTTTTGGAATAAGTTTTTCAGTATAGGTACAAGTTCTTCTTTGAAGGTTTGATAGAATTCTGGTATGAAGCCATATGGTTCAGGGCTTTGTTGTTGTTGTTGTTGTTGTTGTAATATTTTTTATTGTTTCTTTGATCTCAGTGCTTGATATTGGTCTGTTCAAGAGATCTATTTCTTTTTGGTCAAGTCTAGGGAGATGGTGTGATTCCCGGTATTGGTCCATTTCCTCCACATTGTCAAATTTCTGGGCATGGAGTTTCTTGTAGTAGTCAGAGAGAATGACTTATATCTCTGTGATATCTGTTGTTACTTTCCCTTTTTCATTTATGATTGAAATTACTAGAGATTTTATTTTTCTGTTTCTAGTTAATCTGGCCAAAGGTTTATCGATTTTATTTATCTTTTCAGAGGACTAACCTTTTGCTTCATTAATTTTCTGAATGATTCTTTTGTTTTCAATTTCTGATTTATTTCTGATTTAATTTTGGTTATTTTTTTTCTTTTGCTAGGCTTAGGATTAGATTGCTCCTCCTTTTCCATTTCCTTAAGATGATTAAGTTGTTGATGTGCTCTCTTTCTATTTGTGAGATGTAGGCATCTAAAGCAATAAAATTCCCTCTTAGGATTGCTTTTGCAGTTTCTCACAAGTTTTGGTAACTTGTAGCTTCATTATTGTTATGTTTGAGGAATTTAGAAATTTCCTCCTTTATATCTTCCTAGCCTCAATTGTCATTCAGCATAAGGTTTAATTTCCATGTCTTTGTGTGGGGATGAAAATTTTTGTTGGAGTTCCAACCTTATTACCTTGTGGTCTGAGAAGATAAATAATGCAATTTAAATTCTTTTGATTTTGTTGAAGTTTGATTTGTGTCCAAGATATGATCTATTTTGGAGAATGTTCCATGGGCTGATAAGAAGAACGTATGTTCTTTAGCTGTGAAATGTTGTGTTCTGTATGTGTCTACTGAGCACAATTGTTCTAAGGTCATGTTTAATAAGTCCCTTGTATCTCTATTTGGTTTCTGTTTATAGCATCTGTCCAGTTCTGCCAGAGGTATGTTAAAGTCCTCAGCTATTATTGTGTTATAAGATATCATATTGCTCAGACCAACTAAAGTCTATTTCATAAATCTGGGAGCATTTAAGTTGGGCGCATAAATATTTAGAGTTCAAATGTCCTCTTATTGTACTGTTCCCTTGACAAGAACGAAATGACCATCTTTGTTTTTCTCAACTTTAGTTGCTTTAAATCCACCTGTATCTGAAAATAAGATTGCAACCCTCCCTTTTTCTGGCTTCCATTTGCCTGAAATATTATTTTCTAATCCTGAGTCCTGTTTTCTCCTTCAAGGCTAGGTGTGTTTCCTGCAGACAACACATGGATGGTTTCAGCTTTTTTTTTTTTTTTTTTTAGACAGAGTCTCACTTTACTGCCCTTGGTAGAGTGCCGTGGTGTCACAGCTCACAGCAATCTCCAACTCCTAGGCTTAGGCAATTCTCTTGCCTCAGCCTCCCAAGTAGCTGGGACTACAGGTGCCCACCACAATGCCCAGCTATTTTTTGTTGCAGTTTGGACAGGGCTGGGTTCAAACCTGTCACCCTCAGTATATGGGGCCAGTGCCCTACCCACTGAGCCAAAGGTGCCACCCAGCTTGAGCTTTTTTACGTATCAACCAGCCTGCTCCCCTTCAGTGGGGAATTCAAGCCATTAACATTTATTGAGAGAATTGATAAGTGCGGTGGAGTTCTTTTCATTTTATTTTGTAAAAATCCATTCCTTATGTTTACCCTTTGTGTCACAGTGGAAGCTATGGTTTGTCCTCTAGTTTGTGGGTGTGTACTTTGCAGGTGCTCTATTGTGATGGCTGGTGTGGAGAATAGGGCCCCATATTTCCTATAGAGCTGGTCTTGTGGCAAATTTCCTCAATGTTTGAATATCAATAAATACTTGATTTCTCTATCAATTTTAAAGCTTATCTTAGCAGGATATAAAATTCTGGGCTCATAATTGTTTTGTTTAAGAAGGCTAAAAGTAGATAACCATTCTCTTCTGGCTTGAGAAGTTTCATTTGAGAAGCCTGCAGTCACCCTGATGGATCTGCCCCAGTAGGTCAAGTGGTGCTTACCCCCAACTTCTTCTTCTTTTTTTTTTTTTTTTTATTAAATCATAGCTGTGCACATCGATAGGATCATGGGGCATCATACACTAGTTTCATAAATCATTTGACACATTTTCATCACACCAGTCTACATAGCCTTCCTGGTGTTTTTTTAGTTGTTGTGCCAAGACATTTACATTCTACATTTACTAAGTTTCACATATATCCTTGCAAGATGCACCGCAGGTGTGATCCCACCAGTCC
>CAUYPK010168212.1:0-20703 GCA_963574355.1 Loris lydekkerianus | reverse complement strand
TTCATTTTATTTTTTTTTTTTTTATTAAATCATAGCTGCATACATTGATATGATCATGGGGCATCATACACTAGCTTCACAGACCATTTGACACATTTTCATCACAATAGTTAACGTAGCCTTCCTGGCATTTTCCCAGTTACCGTGCCAAGAAGGGAATATTACTTTTAAGTTAACTATTAAAAGAATTTTCGTTAAAGTAAGGAATAAGAGGTATGCTACCATCACTATTAATTAGCATTATTCCTGCTAATGCAATAGGATAAGAAAAATAAGAAATTATAGGTTTGGCATAAGGAAGAAGAAATATATCTGTAGTACTGTACTGTACTTAATGGTGTCTTAAATTTATATCATCTGTTTTCAAGATGAATTATCTGTCTGAAATCATGGGCACCTATAACTGCAGACCTCCATCAACGTGCATGTCAAGCAATTGAACTTTTTCTTACTATGTCATGACTTTTCCCTGCTTCTTGGAAGCACTCTAGCATCATTAGTGGTACTTCATATGGATCCCACAGTGTTATTCAGGGTTTACGGCATCGAAGTAAACAGGAAAAATATGTGGGAACCTGGAAAGATCACTTTTTACTATAACATGCTAGTTACTGGAAACACTCCTCCTGCGGAGGTAATTACCATCACAGTGTTTTAAGCAGATAGATACTTAGGTACTCCAACAGGAGCCTACCATAATAGCAACAGCAGATGGTTACAGATTATTACAGTAATATAATAAGAACTACAGTTAATTTTATGTATTTATGCTTTAATGGTACATCTTTACATCTGCTTACATTTCTCTTTACTAAATGGTGTCACGTACTGTTTGTGTAAATCCTGATAAATTTTATGATGGGTTTGTGTATATTTTATGGAAGCAAATGATAAAATAGATGAGTATCTACTATATATGTTTTTTTCATTCATGATATACCTAATTTATTTGACATTTCTAGGCTATGTGGTTCATTTGTGAGTTTTTGTTTGTTTGTTTTTTGTTTGTTTTGCAGTTTTTGGTCAGGGCTGGGTTTGAACCTGCCACCTCCAGCATATGGGGCAGGTGCCCTACTCCTTTGAGTCACATGCACTGCCCCAGTATCTTTTTAATGGCTGAATAGTATTCCATGGTATACATCTACCACAGCTAGTTAATCCACTGTGGTACCAGCTACTCGGGAGGCTTTCGCAAGAGAATCGCTTAAGCCCAAGAGCTGGAGGTTGCTGTGAGGTGTGACGCTGCGGTACTCTATCGAGGGCGACAAAGTGAGATTGTGTCTCTAAAAAAAAAAAAGATACATAAAATTAAGATATTAAACCCTAGAGCCACAAAAGAGATTTTAATAAATGTAACAATACCAAAAAATAGCAGAATACCTTGAGAGACAATGGGGAAGTTATCCTTACTTGTAAAAAAGATGCTCGACACCTGTAGCTCTGTAGTTAGGGCGCCAACCACATACACCGGGGCCGGTGGGTTCAAACCCGGCCAGGGCCTGCTAAAACAATGATAACTACAATAAAAAAATAGACAGGCATTGTGGCAGGCACCTGTAGTCCCAGCTACTTGGGAGGCTGCAGCAAGAGAATGCTTAAGCCCAAGAGTTTGAGGTTGCTGTGAGCTGTGACAACATAGCACTCTACAGAGGGTGACATAGTGAAACCATCTCCAAAAAAATAGAAAAAGAAAAAAAGATGATTTGATTCCTCCCAAACTTGATACAATTAAGATCGATAAATATGGAACATTGATTAGATACAAAATACATTCCCCCAAATCAATAACTTCTAAAAAATACTAGTAATAATGATTGGAGGAGGCAGGGATGGTCCCATTTACAATTGTTATAAACACAAAGAATACCAGAAATAAAATTTATAAAAATGATTCATTAAAATGATTTATAAAATAAAAATGATTTCACTAAAGAAAATCATTAAATTTATTAAAAGATAGCAAGCAAGACCTAAATAAATGGAAGGGTATACCGTATTCCTAGGCGAGTTCAATCTTTCCTAAATACATATTTATATATACTGCAATTGAAACCTAATCCCAATGCACTTTTTTTTTTTTTTTTTTTTTTTTTTTGTTTGAGATAGAGCCTCAAGCTGTCACCCTAGGTAGAGTGCTGTGGCATCACAGCTCACAGCAACCTCCAACTCCTGGGCTCAAGTGATTCTCCTGCCTCTGCCTCCCAAGCAACTTGGACTACAGGCACCTGCCACAACACCAGGCTATTTTTTGGTTGCAGCCGTTATTGTTTGGCAGGCCTGGGCTGGATTCGAACCCACCAGGTGTATGTGGCTAGTGCCTTAGCTGCTCAAGCAACAGGCACTGAGCCCCAATGCACTTTTTGTTTGTTTTTTTTTTTAGAGGCAGAGTCTCACTATGCCACCCTTGGTAGAGTGCTATGGCATCACAGCTCACAGCAACGTCCAGCTCTTGGGCTTAGGTGGTTCTCTTATCTCAGCCTCCTGAGTAGCTGGGACTAAAGGAACCTGCCACAATGCCTGGTTAAGCACTTTTTTTTTTTTTTTTAATTAAATTATAGCTGTGCACATTAATGTAATCATGGGGCACCATGCACTGTTTTTATATACTATTTGAAATATTTTCATCAAACTGGTTAAGATAGCCTACCTGGCATTTTCTTAGTTATTGTGTTAAAACATTTATATTCTACATTTAGTAAGTTTCACATGTGCCCTTGTAAGATGCACCTTAGGTGTGGTCCCACTAATTACCCTCCCTCCACCCATTCTGCCTCCTCTCCTCCCCTCCGCTCCCTTTCCACTTTCCCTACATTCTTAGGTTATAATTGGGCTATAGCTTTCATATAAAAGCTAACACCTTTTTTTTTTTTAACCGAACAAGATGATTTTGAAGTTTGTAAGGAAGAATAGATATTCCAGGAATTGACAACAGCAGCTTTGAAATAGAATGTGTAGGGGATGAAAGTGGGGAAACTTACTCTCTGGGTATTACAACATACATATAGATAGTGTAACAGAATAGAGCGTTCAGAATGTACAGACTCACATACACACATATAAATCTTATATATGCAAAAGTTGAAGTTTGGCATTTTAATCTAAGGCAAAAGAATGGAGTATTTAATAGTGTTTCATGATTGGCTATCCATATTTGTAAATAAAAATGCCAATCTGATATATAGAATTAAATTACAAATCTAAATGTAGGAAAGGAATTTAATGGAATATTTGTATGATTTTGATGTGGCGAGCATTTAAGATGAAAGAAAAATATGGAAACAATATGAGAAATACATACAGATTTAACTAAAGAAAAGAGTCAAAATTTTCCATTTGACAGAAGATCAAGTCAAAAAACAAATGGAGAAAATGATTATCAGTCAAAGGGTTATAAACCCTAACATAAGAAAGTTCATTCAGGCAAAGCTTCGTGAGCTCACGCCTGTAATCCTAGCACTCTGAGAGGCTGAGGTGGGTAGATTGCTTGAGTTTAGGAGTTTGAGACCAGCCTGAGCAAGATCGAGACCCTATCTCTACTAAAAATAAAAAACTACCTGGGCATAGTGACATACTCCTGTAGTCCCAGTTACTCAGGAGGCTGAGGCAAGAGGATTGCTCAAGCCAAAGAGTTTGAGGATACTGTGAGCTGGGATGCCATGGCACTCTGCCCAGGGCCACAGATTGACACTTGTCTCAAAAAAAATAGAAAAGAAAGAAAGTTCAAGTTATAGGAACCCTGGGTTCCTAATATGAGCAAAGGATGTGAAGTCATTCACAAAAATAATGGAGAAAGCCAAAAAATATGAAAGCAATGCTAAGCCTCACAAATTAATGTAAATTAAGACAATGAAATATTATTGCTCATCGCATAAGCAAGAAATAAGATTTAAGAAAATCCGGCTCGGTGCCTATACCTCAGTTCCCCACATATATTGAGGCTGGCAGGTTTGAACCCAGCCGGGGCCTGCTAAACAACAATGACAACTGCAACCAAAAAATAGCCAGGTGTTCTAACAGGTGCCTGAGGTCCTAGCTACTTGGGAGGCTGAGGCAAGAGAATCACTTAAACCCAAGAGTTTGAAGTTGCTGTGAGGCGTGACACCATGGCACTCTACCCAGAGTGACAGCTTGAGACTGTCTAAAAAATAAATAAATAAATAAAGATTTAAGAAAATCCTATGCTGGTAAAGGTATAAAGAAACAAGACTTCTCATCTAAACATTTAGGTTCTGCTGTAGAAAGTAGTCTAGTGATATCTGTTAAAACTGAAGAAGTTTAAGGGCTGGGCCCAGTGGCTCACACCTTTAATCCTAGCACTCTGGGAGGCTCAGGCAGGTGGATCACCTGAGCCCACAGGTTCTGAGCCAGAGCGGGTCCCTAAAAATAGCTAGGCATTGTGGCAGGTGCCTATAATCCCAGCTACTTGGGAGACTGAGGCAAGAGAATTGCTTGAGCCCAAGAGTTTGAGGTTGCTGTGAGCTGTGATGCCATGGCACTCTAGTGAACAAGTGAGACTCTGTCTCAAAAAAAAAAACCTGAAGGAGTTTATTCCCTTTGATTGAGTATCTCTCCTTTTTAGACTTTATCCTATGGAAGTAGAAGCACTGATACACTGATACATAAGGAAGCACATCAGAGGACTGTTTGTAACTTTTAAGAAAATGGAAGCAATATATGTCCCATTAGTGGAGTCTGTTTACTCATGGAATGTAAAGCAATTTATAGGAGAATAAGTTTGCCTATATGTATGGACCTGGAAAGATGTCTATCACTTGACGTGAATGAAGTTACACAGTTACACACTCTACAAATGTACTAAATAATAAGTGCCAAATAATATGTATACATTTTAAGAGATCTTGCTGGAAGTAAAATCATTCCCCAAAAGTGTACAAACTGCAGATAAAATAGATGTGTGTTGCATGTCTAGGTACACTTGACCAGTAATAGTACTTTCAGTTCAACTTTGAAAAATAATACATAGGCTCAGCACCTGTAGCTCAGTGGTTAGCCATATACACCGGGTCTGGCAGGTTTGAACCTGGCCTGGGTCTGCTAAAAAAAACAACAATGACAACTACAGTAAAAAAATAGCTGGGTGTTATAGTGGGTGCCTGTAGTCCTAGTTGCTTGGGAGGCTGAGGCAAGGCAATCGCTTAAGCCCAAGAGTTTGAGATTGCTGTGAGCTGTGATGTGACAGCACTCTACTGAGGGTGACATAGTGAGACTGTGTCTCAAAAATAATAATACCTGGATAATATCTCTTAAAATTCATATACATTTTTTGGCACCCTCTATATGTATAGTAGGAACAAACAAACTGCTAGGCTGAGTGCAGGACTCAGGCCTGTAATCCTAACACTCTCAGAGGCCAAGATGGGTGATTGCCTGAGCTCAGGAGTTCGAGACCAGGCAGAGCAAGAGTGAAACCCCAATCTCTAAAAATAGCCAGATTTTGTGGCGAGTGCCTGTAGTCCCAGCTACTTGGGAGGGTGAGGCAAGAGGCTCGCTTGAGCCTAAGAGTTTGAGATTTCTGTGAGCTGTGATGCTCTGTCACTCTACCAAGGGCAACAACAACAAAATGAGACTGTCTCCAAAAAAAAAACAACAACAACAACAACAAAACTGCTCAGAGGGCTTGTAGTGGTTCACAGCAGAACCATGTGATTGGAGCAGGGGAAGGAGCAGTTCTCCAGGAGGAAGCTGCTGAACAAAAACAGGAGCTAGAGTCATTCTGAAGCCATCATGACCATGTGTGTATTATGTATATGATTTCAGTTACCTCTGACTTTTGAGGATGTTGCCATTTATTTCTCGGAGCAAGAGTGGCAGAATCTAGAGGCATGGCAGAAGGAACTTTACAAACATGTCATGAGAACCAATTATGAGATGCTCATCTCTCTAGGTAAGACGTGTTCACCTTTGTGGGTAAGTCATGGAACTGGAACTGCTCTCAGTCACTTGATGCTTTGGGGGTTTTAGTTACTTTTCTTTTTTAACTCATGTTTTCGTCATATCCCTATGATTATGCATCCTCTTAGTCCTACAATTACATGGACCCAAATGTATACATGCAAAGCAATTCCAGTCAAAATTCCAGTAGACCTTTTCATGGAATTTGATAAGCTGATTTATAGAACGTGGAAGAACAAAGATAAAGACAACCAAGACAAATGTTTGGAACAAGATAGGAAGACTTATATGATGTGGTACACATACTATATCAGAGACAAAAAAAATCTGATAGCACCGTGTGTTGTCAAAATGTGAAGCCAAGTGGACGCTTCTACTCTGCTGATGAGATTGTCAGTTAGCAAAGCCACTATGGAGAACAACTTGGTAACATACCGTAGGTTGAAGACATGCCTACCCAGTGATAGAGCAGTTCAGCTCAAGGACTGTCATTGCTTGTGTATGTAGTCAAAGAGGCATACCAGTGAACAGAAGAAAGAGAAGACAGATTATGAAATATTCATGTAATCAAGCTATCAAATGAACCCAAGTGTTTCAAAATGGAGAAATTTTGAAAACATAATTCATGAAAGGAAAAGCAAGTAGCTGTATAATATATGGTTTATGTTTAAAACCAGCATTATTTTATTTATTTATGTGTATGAAATTTTTTTTTTTTTTTTTAGAGACAGAGTCTCATTTTGTCGCCCTCAGTAGAGTGCTGTAGCATTACAGCTCACAGCAACCTCCAGCTCCTGGGCTTAGGCAGTTCTCTTGCCTTAGCCTCTCGAGTAGCTGGGACTACAGGCACCTGCCACAACACCTGGCTATTTTTTGTTACAGTTTGGCCAGGGCTGGGTTCAAACCTGCCACCCTTGGTATATATGTATGAATTTAAAAATAAAAACATACATAGTTGTTAAACATCAGATTTAGGGTAGTGCTTTATCTTTGGAGAGGGAGATAGAGGAGCTGAAACTGTAGTGTCTCATATGTTTAAAAAAACATGTTGTATGTTGATATGGTAAGATTGACAAAGTTAAATGGCACCTAGGTTTCATATATTTTTCTCCATGTACTAAAAATATATATATATTTTTTGAGACAGAGTCTCACTATGTGGCCCTGGGTAGAGTGCCGTGGCATCACAGCTCACAGCAACCTCAAGCTCTTGGGCTTTAAGTGATTCTCTTGCCTCAGCCTCCCAACTAGCGGAGACTGTAGGCGCCCACCACCGTGCCCAGCTATTTGTTGTTGTTGTCCTTGTAGTTTGGCAGGCCCGGGCTGGGTTTGAACCCACCAGCTCCGGTGTATGTAGCCAGCACCCTAGCCGCTGAGCTACAGGTGCTGAGCCTAAAAATATTTTTAATAAATTAAAGCATTACTTTTTAAAATCCTTTTTGCTGAATTTTTGCCTCAGCCAACTTGATTTAAAATTGAACCCTTAAGATTTGGCTGTTATTAAGTTATTAAAAATAATTAAACATTTACCATGATGTTTTTTGGACAAAATACGATATTGCTAGATGTCTGGGGGCTGTGACACAATTTAAACACAAGTGGCCTAACAGGTCCAATTAGGATAGGAAGCATTGGTATGACATAGGGGCAGTTTTGCTCTTTTTTATATAAACCTACAGCCTGTTTTTTGACATACATTCTCACACATTGTCCCAGGAGTGAATTTTGAGAAATTTAGAAATAACTTATGAGGTCTGACAATTAAGTTTGTAAACTCGTCTTAGCAAAAGTGCTACGTACCTGAATGCTGAATATCACTATGGTCACCTTTGACGTACTCCCCTCGGGAAGCTGGGTACTAATGCCAAGATGTAGTCCACTCTTCAGAGCAATTTTGGAACTCTTTCTGGAATGACCATCAGAGCTTTTGTTGTATAGAACACAGAAACACCAACAACAATAAGGAGCGCCATTCAGCAAGACACCACCACATATCAACAGGAACACAGCTTGAGACACTGATGTACCAGCACGATGAAACCTTACTGAGCTATTTGTACAGTGCTGCCAATATAAGTGCATGGTGGCATGTTCGCAAACTTAATTGTCAGACCTTGTAGAGTGCTGACGGAAACCAAAACTATCTTGTCTGACTTCTCTGCACAGATGATGGACTTCCCAAACCAGAACTAATATCCTGGATTGAACAGGGAAGAGAGCCCTTCAGGAATTGGAGAGAATCACAGACATCGGGAAGCATAATTCGTTCCTCTGCTGACTTGCACTTTGATCCAGTTAATGAGAGACAGCTGTTTTGGGGTAAGTATTTAGAAATCAGGACCCTGACCTTAAGACATCACATTCAGGCTCGGCATCTGTAGCTCAGTGGCTAGGGCGCCAGCCACATACATTGGCAGGTTCAAATCCAGCCCAGGCCAACAATGGCAACTACAAAAAAAAAAAAAAAGCCAGGTATTAATGGCAGGTGCCTATAGTCCCAGCTACTTGGAAGGCTGAGGCAAGAGAATCTCTTAAACCCAAGAGATTGAGGTTGCTGTGAGCTGTGATATCACAGCACTCTAGCAAGGGTGACATAGTGAGACTCTGTCTCAAAAAAAAAAAAAAAAAGACATCACATTCAGACTTCTTAATTTCCCTTTTCTGATCTTGTTGTTTTTTTCCTGTTTGAGCTGAAGCTTGATATCACTCATATTCTAGAGAAAGACAGTATAAACCATAGTGGTTAGAAGTGGGTACTGGCGCCTGAGTCTGGATCTTGCCCTTTCTGGGTGTTGTGAGCAAGTTATTGAACCTTTAAGTATTTCAATGCTTAATCTATAAAATGAAAAGAATGACAGTACCTGTATTAGAGAATTAAATGGCTTAGGGTGGCGCCTGTGGCTCAGTGAGTAGGGCACCAGCCCCATATATGGAGGGTGGTGGTTTCAAACCCGGCCCCAGCCAAACTGCAACAAAAAATAGCCGGGTGTTGTGGTGGGCGCCTGTAGTCCCAGCTGCTCAGGAGGCTGAGGCAAGAGAATCACTTCAGTCCAAGAGTTTGAGGTTGCTGTGATCTGTGAAGTCATGGCACTCTACCGAAGGCAACAAAGTGAGACTCTGTCTCTAAAAAAAAATTAAAAAAAAAAAAAAAAGAAGAATTAAACACCTTAATGTATGTAGTCTTAAGATGATCCATGGGGTACAGTAAGAGCTCAGTAAGTGTAAACTGTTCTTGGTAGAAGGTGGGAAAAGAACAGAAGCAGAGGCTGGTTATCCAGAGCTTTATGACCAACATGGCTTTCTCCTTACAATTTAGAGACTGTTGTCCATTTGAAGTCTTAAACCTTAATTCTCCTTTTTCATTTCTTGTCCTGGTAGGACATGCTGAGATTTTTGGATTCTTAAAAGTATAGAATGAAAAATTCAAATGGGACCAGCAAGATAGTTTTAGTTTTTAGCTGCATCCTTCCAGAGAGTAAAGGTGTCTTCTCCACAAATTATTTCACTTTCTACCTTCTACTAATAACTCTTTCAAGAAACCTTAAAACACTGGTACGAATGGGAGCAGAGAGGGAGGAATAGAGCTGAGCCTTGCTGCTTGGACTCAGGGACAGGGCCGCTCATAGACACTGTGGTATCAGTCAGGGCTTTATTAGGAACTTACTGCCATCATCACCTTGTGACACTAGGTATATCAAAATGGGACAAGTCTGATGTCTGAAGTCATAATAGTGGCCAGCATTACAAAGTATATGTGCTCTTCCAGGCACTGTACTAAGTACCTCATGTGTATTACTTTTTTTGATTCTTACAGTAATCTTTTTTTTTTTTTTTTTTTTTTTTTACAGTAATCTTAAGTACTGTTGTTTCCCTGTTCTCCTGAAGTAGTTGACACCAAAAGAGATTAGCTTGACAAGGTTGCATAGTGGAAAAATGGGGTTTGAAACCGGCAGTCTGACTCCAGAGCTTAGACCCTGCATTTGTGATCAGTGTTTTTATCTTTTCATTGTGATATGACAGGTCTGTGTAGCTCAGGTTCAGCAGACGTCCCAGACTCATTTTGGCCATAAAATAGAACTACAATATTTGGTTGTGTATCTCAATGGAAGCTGGATTCCTAGGCTACCACAGGTCACTGTCAAGGATCACCTTATTGGTGATACTCTTTAGTCATGCCATAGACAGTATACCAGCTGACTTTTTGTTTTCAATTTCAGGAAGCCAGCAAACTGTGAATTCAGGAGAAACCAAATGCCATTCCCAAGTAGATCCTCTTCAGAGCCAGCATTTGTTTGGCTCCTTTGTAGGAGAAAGGGAAGATGTTTCTTTCAAGCCTTCCCAAGGCATAACCCTTGTAAGCCCACAAGGACACAAAACATGGGCTGTAACTCCATTAGGCCAAAGCTGCAATGAGTCTTCCCAAAGAGAAGAAATACCAAGTCTCCCTGGTTTGCAGGAAATTCCGTCCTGGAAGAATGCCCGGCACCCTTGCGCTGTCTGCGGGGAGAGCTTTTGGAAGAAGAACCATTTAGTAAATCACCAGAGAAGCCACTGGAAGGACCTGCCTCATAGGGCGTGGAAGAAATTCAGCAGGCGATCTGATATGCAGGCACACCTGGGTGCCCCGCGGGCTCAGAGGCACTTCCCGTGCCACCAGTGTGGTAGGCACTTCTGCCTGAAGCACTGTTTGCTGAGACATCTGGTTGCCCATAAGGGCACGAGCCCATTCCAGTCCCCTGAATGTAAAATGTACTTACAGCAGGAGCAGACCCTTCTCAGCCACCACCTCCTGCTTAAGGAGAAGCCTTCCCAGCACCCCAAATACAACAAGAGCCTTCTCCCAGTGGACAATACACAGGCTCACCAGTGCCAGCAGGATGGGGAGAGGCTGGCCTCTTGGCAAGAAGGCCTTGGTGCCTTCACCACCAGTGTGCACTCAGGGCAGAAGACAGGCCTGTGCCTGGACTGTGACTCACAGGCTGTACCCCTGGGCCATGGCACAGAGAAGCCCTGCGCATGCATAGAGTGTAGAACCTTCCCTGCAAGGTCCATGCCTGCCAGCCACTTCAGGATGCAGGTGGGAGAAAAGCCCTTCCAGTGCCCGGAGAGAGGCAAGCGTTTCCCCCTGAGTGGCCTGCTACAGGTCCACCAGTGTGTGCACAGTGGAGAGCGACCCATCTCCTGCGGGAAGTGTGGCAAGGGCTTCAAACAGTGTAGACTCACAGACCACATCCGGATCCACAGTGGGGAGAAGCCTTTCTGGTGTGCCGAGTGTGGCAGGAACTTCCGTCAGAGGGGGCAACTGCTGAGGCACCGGCGGCTGCACACAGACGAGAAGCCCTTTCAGTGTCCGGAGTGTGAGCTGGGCTTCCGCCTGAAGAGCATGCTCACTGCCCACCAGCTCCAGCATGGCCGGGAGAGGCCATTCTCTTGCAGCGAGTGTGGCAGGGGCTTCACCCACCAGTGTAAGCTCCGGGAGCACCTGAGAGTGCACAGTGGGGAGAGGCCCTTCCAGTGCCCGGAGTGTGACAAGAGCTTCCGCCTGAAGGGCATCCTGAAGGCCCACCAGCGCACCCATAGCAAGGAGAGGCCGTTCTCCTGTGGTGAGTGTGGCAAGGGCTTCACCAGACAGTCCAAGCTCACGGAGCACTTCCGCGTGCACAGCGGGGAGAGGCCCTTTCAGTGCCCGGAATGCAGCAGGAGCTTCCGCCTGAAGGGGCAGCTGCTCAGCCACCAACGCCTGCACACCGGGGAGAGGCCGTTCCAGTGCCCTGAGTGCGGCAAGAGCTACCGTGTGAAGGCCGACATGAAGGCCCACCAGCTGCTGCACGGCGGGGAGATGCCATTCTCTTGTGAGTGTGGCAAGGGCTTTGCTAAGCAGTCTAAACTTGTGGAACACATCAGGACACATACAGGAGAGAAGCCTTTTCAGTGTCCAAAATGTGACAAGAGTTTCCGCTTGAAGGCACAGCTGCTCAGCCACCAAGGCCTGCACACGGGGGAGCGGCCTTTCCACTGCCCTGAGTGTGATAAAAACTTCCGGGAAAGGGGACACATGCTTAGGCATCAGCGCATACACAGGCCTGAGAGGCCCTTTGCCTGTAACGAGTGTGGAAAGGGCTTCATTTATAAATCTAAACTTGTTGAGCACATCAGAGTACACACGAAGTCCTGTCGTGCTCCAAATGAGCCTGACATTAAAAAAAGGCTTAGTCAACTATTTGCCATGATAGAGGCTGATTGGAGTTGAGGTAGGCCGGAACATGCGAAGTGCTGAGAGGAACTCATGTTGCCCAGGAATCCACAGCCAACAATAGCCAAACCTACTGGTAGACAGATTTTTTAGGAGCAGGGGTCCTTCTTGGAACAAGAGTGGAATATAAGTTAGGAATATGAAAAACCACAAAGGATTTTTCTGGGCTGAAACATTACCAATTAATATTTCTTGCCCTTTGATACAAAGATACTTGTTCTTTCTGCCATCTTTACTGATAATTTTTGCCCAAAGGCTAAGCCAGCTCTAAAATCCCATGATAGGTGCACAAACATTTATTTACTTAAATTATTCATTTCGGGTTTTGTTTCTTTAGTTACAATGAATGTCTGCAGAAGTTCCAGTGATTGATCTTTTTGTGAGTTTCTCTCCAGCTATTTCTGTAAAACCATGGCCTATGTATTCCAGCTCTGTCAGGGTATAAATCTTTTTTGCAGCATTTGTTAACTTTTTTTTTTGAGACAGAGCCTTAAGCTGTCGCCCTGGATAGAGTGCAGTGGCATCACAGCTCACAGCAACCTCCAACTCCTGGGCTAGAGCGATTCTCCTGCCTCTGCCTCCCAAGTAGCTGGGACCACAAGCACCTGCCACAACGCCTGGCTATTTTTTGGTTGTAGCCATCATTGTTTTGCGGCCTGGGCTGGATTCAAACCTGCCAGTTCAGGTGTATGTGGCTGGCACCTTGGCCGCTTGAGCCACAGGCGGTGAGCCAGCATTTGTTAACTTTCAAGAGGACCAGGAGGCTGAGCGCAGTGGTTCACACCTATAATCTAGCACTCTGGGAGGCTGATGTGGAAGGGTCTCTAGAGCTCAGGAGTTGGAGACCAGTCTGAGCAAGAGCAAGACCCAGCTCTACTAAAAATGGAAAAATTAGCAAGGCATGGTGGTGGTTGCCTATAGTCCAAGTTACTTGTGACGCCAAGGCAGGACAATTGCTTGAGCCTAGGAGTTTGTGACCAGCTTGAGCAACAGTATAGCAAGACCCTATTTCAAAAAAATTAATTACATTGCGGTGCCTGTGACTCAAAAGGGTAGGGCACTGGCCCTATATGCTGGAGGTGGCTGGTTCAAACACAGCCCCGGCCAAAAACTGCAAAAAAAAAAAAAAAAAGAACAAAAAAAATTAATTAAAAAGAAGGGTTAGAATGAGAGAATTATTGCTGGTGGTAGTGGTAGATGCTGCAAAGAGTGTGGCTCAGAAATGAATTATTTTTATCAAAGCAAGTCTTTTCTTATAAATGTAAGAAAATAAAGTTGTTCCCTAAACAGTAGGGGGCAATCAGTGACATAAATCTCAGTATGACAGTTGTCATCCTAGAATAGGGCACAAAGAAGAAAGAGACCACCCTGAGAGCAGCCTGAGCAAGAGCAAGACCTAGTCTCTAAAAATAGCCGAGTGTTGTGGTCCCAGCTACTGGGGAGGCTGAGACAAGAGAATCACTTGAAGAATTTGAGGTTGCTCTGAGCTATGATGCCACATTACTAGGGGTGACAAAGTGAGACTGTCTCAAAACAAAAACAAAACCCAGAAATGTCCAATTTCCTTAAGTGCTAAGTTTGACAGTTGATATCTGACATTTCACTTTTGCTCTTCTTGTTTTGTTTTTAGTTGTGAAGGTACATCCTCATTCTTTCAAACTGTCTTTTGGCTTGTGATTATCTTTCAAATTTTTAGAACAAATTCTGTGAAACTGGATAAGTCAAAAACTTTGGCTTGGTGCCTGTAGCTCAGCACTTAGGGCGCCAGCCACATACACCAGAGCTGCCCGGTTTGAACCCAGTCCAGACTTGCCAAACAGTGACAGCTACAGCCATCGCTTGAGCCCAAGAGTTTTGAGTTGCTGTGAGCTGTGAGGCCACAGCACTCTACCCAGGGCAACATAATGAAACTGTCTCAAAAAAAAAAAAAAAAAAAAAAAGTGACAGACAGCCCTTTGTTTCCTGCATATTTTGTCAGGAGGGAGCTGCTCAGACCAGGCAAGAGACAGCACAGGATAAATACCGGGAGGGCAGGGCTCACCAGGAACCATCAGGGAGGCTGCCCACCACAACTGTGGAACAAGCGTTTTCATGCAGAAGGCAGAGAAGTTCATGTATGTCTCTTTGCCTCTGAAAAGGAGAGATCCACTGTGTATGGAGGTGGTAAACAAATGCAGTAAGGAACTTAAGGAATGTGGTAAAGGCCTTGTAAAGATATTGAGCAAAGTGGCAAAGGAACTTGTCCTAGAGCATCATCTGGATATGAGAAAACAATAACAAATATGGTAAAAAGTGCCAGAGGCCATGGCCCAGTTAGGATGGGAACGGCTTGTTGCCAGTGAGCTGCCTTAAATTGAATCAAGTCCCTTCCTAGTCTTAGTCATCAGAATCTCCCTTTGCTTTAGCAGGTATGGGAGACTTCCAGAGCCTTAAAAATATTTCTATTCCTTTTCACCTTGAATATCACGGACCTACCTATCCAATGGCCTTTAAACTCACACATCTTTTTCAGTCACTTTTGCAGTTGAAGTAGTGAGGTATCCACATGGTATTTAAAAAATGAAACTCTGATTGTGTCTGGCTGTTCTGAGCTAAACCAAAAAAATAAAAGTAAAAAATGAAACTGCACAAAAAGTTATCCCTCCTCCCATCCCCTAGATTCATGCAGGGAGGAGGAAAGGCTATCTGTAATTTCACAATCTGAAAATGAAGTGGTAACTTCCTTATTCTATGACAATGACTGATGAGGGGTGGGGGGGCAAACAGCCTCTTCCTGCTGGATATGAAAGAGCAAGGATGCAGCTCTAAGAACTGCTGACCCAAAAGCAAAACTGAGACAGGGAAACCTTATTCTGCTTACGTTGTTGGCACCTTGGATTAAGCCATGCTTCAACTTACACATATTATACCAGTACTTTTCAGTTACATGAGAAATCTCAAATTAGCCCCTATTTTGTATCATCCAGTGCTTCTCATCTGGGTTCTGTTCTGAAGACTCAACTGGCCAGGCTTTCCCACATCCTGGCAGCTGAGCTGTGCTCACTCGCACCGCCACCCTCCCCTCCCAAATTCCTTGCTTATAGCTGGTGGGAGAAATAGCTAAGCTCCCCTGGAAGTTTTCTCTCTACTCATTGCCTTTGCTTATCCCCTCACCCGGCCTCCTTAACTCTCCCAACCAACCCTCCTGAAGACTTTCTCTCAGCCCTTCAACTCTTTAGTTTTTTACTGCACTGGGTCCTTTCATGTCAAATTCTTGCTTTGTCGTATTCTAATAACCTTGTTGAGAATGTTTTCTGGGCAGCATGGAAATGGATTCCAAGTGAGTCTTTTGTGTAGACACAGGTTACACCTCCTGGGGTGCCCACCAAGCCCAATCTCACACTGGGAAAGGTTGGGACACTGCATCTTTCCCTGTTACTGCAGCGAGACCTGCGCATCTGCAACCATAAAAATAGGCTCGGAGCTGTTGTCCTGATCCCCTCAGGACCTCTCCAACGCACTTTTTTGTTCTGAGAAGGAGGGCACAGACTGTCACTCCAGAGCCAGACTACCTGGGTTTGAATCTCAGCTCTGCCACTTCCTGCTATGTGACCTTGAGCAAGCTACTTACCTCTCTCTGTAGTTTCCTCATTTAAAATGGGAATAAGACCTGTTGTGGTTGTTGGGAGAATTCGGTGGGCTATGTATATTAAAGCATTTAGAGTTTAGCCAGCTATTATTAGCATTCTGATGGTATGACGTGTGACAAGGACACTGCACATCTGCAGCAGCAGCTGGACATAGGATTTTCTCTTTAACCAAGCTTTAGAAGTTTTCCTATAGTAGACACCTTTTTGTGCAATACTCACTAGTCTGTCTATTCTATGTACAATGTGAACTGGCTCTTAACTCCTCCCATATCTCATTTGACCACTGCGAATGCTTTTCTCCACACTCTCTCCCACTGGGGATATGTGTGAATAAGAGAACCAGAATAGTTACCGTATATACTTGAGTATAAGCCGAGTTTTTTCCGGCACAAAATTTTACCGTATATACAGTAAACTGAATCAACCGAGATGACCTGTAGTTGGCAAGGGAAAGGCACTGTTAGAAACAGTCAGTAAATGTCCCATGTGGTTCATCAAGGGACACCTGGGAGTTGGCTTCATACACACAGGGAAATTTTTACGATCAAATGAAGGAAACTAATGAATAAAAATATTGAGGCCAAGTTCAGCGGCTAAGGCACTGACCATGTGTACTGGGGCTGGCAGGTTCAAACCCGGCCCAGGCCTGCTAAACAATGACAACTATAATGAAAAAATAGCTGGGTGTTGTGGCAGGCACCTGTAGTCCCAGCTATTTGGGAGACTGAGGCAAGAGAATCACTTAAGCCCAAGAGATTGAGGTTGCTGTGAACTGTGATGCCACAGCACTCTACCGAGGGCGACATAATGAGATTCTGTCTCAAAAAAAATAGTTGCCAAATCCTAATCTGCGTTTTCCCTCAATATCTTCCTAACTGGCCCTTTCTCTTTCTTTTCTCTCCCTCTCACCTTTTGGGGGGTAGTAGACTATGAGTCAGATGTTGATATTCTGTTCAGAGTTCATTACTAGAGAGGTGCAGAAGGGCAACATAACATTTCAAAATTCAGCATAGGTAATGTTTTGAGAAAAAATGTCCATTAAATGAAGATGAATTAAGAGTGCATAATGAAATGAAATGCCATGGTGCACTTGTTTCTTAGAGCTTTCATAACAAGGAACAGTTCTGGAGGACAGCAGTCCAAAATCAAGAGATCTACAGTTCCCTAATTGGGAACTCGGAGAATCTGTTCCATTCCTCTCTTTTAGCGGCTGGTTGTGGCTGACAATTCTTGACATCTTTTATTTTGGTTTGAGCTATGTACATAATTTTATAGATGTCTAACTAAAACTATAGGGCCAGGCTCATAGCTACATTGCTCCAATCCCTGCCTCTGGCCATCTTCCCTCTTCTAATAAAGACACTACTCAGACTGGTTTACAGGCCCACTCTACCCCTGCGTGACCAATTCTTATTACATCTGCAATGACTGTTTCCAAATAAGGTTGCATTCTGAGGTTCTGGGAAGGACATGATTTGAGGAGGGCACTATTCAATTCAGATGTAGGAAAACGGCAACATAGTATTTCAAAACTCAGTAAATTTAAAGTTTTGGGGTTCGGTGCCCATAGCTCAGTGAGTAGGGCACCGGCCACATACACTGAGGCTGGCAGGTTCCAGCCCAGCCCGGGCCGCCAAACAATGACAACTGCAACCAAAAAATAGCTGGGGGTGTGGCAGGCGCCTGTAGTCCCAGCCACTGGGAAGCTGAGGCAAGGTAATTGTTTAAGCCCAAGAGTTTAAGGTTGCTGTGAGCTGTGATGCCATAGCACTCTACCGAGGGCAACATAGTGAGACTCTGTCTTGAAAAAATAAAGGGGAGAAAACAAGTCTACATTAAATAAAGATCAATTGCCATAGCAAATAATAACATGCCAAGCATGAAAGAGTTTGCTGTGGGCTGGGGTACCTGGGCGATCTTTATGAACAAGGTGGATCTGGAGAGGGTCAAACTCTTCTATTAAAATCATGCTTTCTGGTGGCAGCTGTGGCTCAAAGGAGTAGGGTGCTGGCCCCATATGTCAGAGGTGGTGTGTTCAAACCCAGTCCCTGTGAAAAAAAATGCAAAAAAAAAAAAAAATCATGCTTTCTTATTAATAGCTAGAAGGAGTGTGAGCGTCGCCATTTGAGGCGAGCCCTGCATGAGCACCCAGTGGTGCAGAGTAATCTCAGGCTGACCAGTCTAGCACGACAGACAGTTACATGCTTTCAGATCAAATTTTTTGTTGTTTGTTTTTTGTTTTTAATAGGCCCAGGCTGGGTTTGAGCCCACCAGCCCTGGTATATGTGGCCGGCGCCCTACTCACTGAGCTATGGGCACCACCTCAAATTTTTAAGAGAAGCAAACTGGGTTAGCAGCCACCACACTGCCATCGCTGTCTAATGCCAGCGCCGCCTCTAGCTGGCCCAGCTCCAGCCAAAGGAGAAGAGGGGTAAGGAGATTGGCTCCTACAAAGCAGGCTGCCCTCAAATCCACTGGAGGTAAAGCACCCAGAAGCAACTGGCTACAAAAGCCGCTCGCAGGAGTATCTTATCCATACAGGTCTGGTACTGTGGCACTTTCTTTCTAGCATCTGGTGCAAGAAATTGTAGGACTTAAAGACAGATCGGCCCTTCCAGAGCACAGCTATTGGTGCTTTGCAGGAGGCAAATGAGGCCCATCTGGTTGGCCTTTTTGAAGGCCAACCAGTGTGCTATTCATGCCAAACCTATAACAATTATGCCAGAAGCCATCCAGCTAGCACGCAGCATCCATGAGAACATGTTTAGGGTCCACTATGATGGGAAAGCATTTCATTATCAGGCTGGGAGCGGTAGTTCATGCTTGTAATCCCAGCACTTTGGAGGTTGAGAGAGGAGGATTGCCTAAGCTCACAGGTTCCAGACCAGCCTGAGCCAGAGCGAGACCTTGTGTCTAAAAATAGCTGGGCGTTGTGGCAGGCACCTGTAGTCCCAGCTACCCAGGAGGCTGAGGCAAGAGACTTGCTTAAGCCCAAGAGTTTGAGGTTACTGTGAGCTGTGACCCCATAGCACTCTACCGAGGGTGATAAAGTGAGACTCTGTCTCAAAAAAACCCAACCCAGCCCAAAAAATTTCATTATAAAAAAAAGAAATCTCTTCTTCCTGTTATTCATAGTTATAAATGTTAGATTTTTTTTCCCCCATGGGGTCAAAAGACCCTTTAATATATGATTGCAACTGGAAAAACAGGGGCCAGAAATCACGTATTGGCAGTTTTTCCATTTTCATTTTTGTGTGAATTATTTTTATTTTTTTTAAGACAGAGTCTCAAGCTATTACCCTGGGTAGAGTACTGTAGCGTCACAGTTCACAGCAACTTCAAACTCTTGGGCTCAAGCGATTCTCTTGCCTCAACCTCCCAAGTAGCTGGGACTACAGGTGCCTGCCACAACGCCTGGCTATTTTTCAGTTGTAGTTGTCGTTGGCCCCAGATTGTATTTGAACCTGCCAGCTCTGGTGTATGTGGCTGGCGCCCTCACCTCTTGAGCTACAGGTGCTGAGTCTGTGTGTGAATTTTTAATATAAATGTGGGGGCATGAAGCATTAAGGTGAGTCAAAATGTTTCGGTCAACAAATTCCACCAGTTCAACATTATAACAACCATAAATAAACCTGTTAAATTTTTCTGGACGATGCCACATTTGGATTTTTTTTTGGCCAGGGCCAGGTTTGAACCCTCCACCTCCAGTATATGGGGCCAGCGCCCTACTCAATGAGCCACAGGTGCTGCCCATCGTTTGGATCTTTTTAAAACAAGTAAATTTTTTATTGATAGCAACTAAATGGTATTTGTACCATTTTTATCATACAGTGGATTCCATCCATTCACTATACTTTTTTTTTAAGACAGAATCTCACTTTATTGCCCTAGTAGAGTGATCTGGCGTCACAGCTCACAGCAACCTCCAACTCCTGAGCTTAGGTGATTTTCTTGCCTCTGCCTCCCGATTAGCTGGGACTACAGACACTCGCCACAATGCCTGGCTTTTTTTTTGTTGCAGTTTGGCTGGGGCCGGGCTCGAACCTGCCACCCTTGGTATATTGGGCCAGCGCCCTACCCACTGAGCCACAGGTGCTGCCCTCTCTATACTTTTCTAACTGAGTTGTCCTACATGCAGGTACATGTTTTTTGTTTTGAGACAGTCTCATTTGGTCACCCTTGGTAGCGTGTCGTAGCATCTTAGCTCACAGCAACCTCAAACTCTTGGGTTCAAGTGATTTTCTTGCCTCAGCCTCCCATGTAGCTGGCACTACATGCACTGGCTTGGATTTTTTTTACAGATGGGGTCTCACTCTTGCTCAGGTTGGCACCTGTGGTCCCAGCTACTTGGGCAACTGAGGCAAAAGGATCACTTGAGCCCAAGAGTTTGAGGTTGCTGTGAGCTATGAGGCCACAGCACTCTACTGAGGGCAACAAAGTGAGACTGTCTCAAAAAAAAAAAAAAAAAAAAAAGACCAAACAAAAAAAATAAAAATTTTAAAAACACTATTTCTGGCTCGGCGCCTGTGGCTCAGGCGGCTAAGGTGCCAGCCACATACACCTGAGCAGGCAGGTTTGAATCCATCTCAGGCCCGCCAAACAACAATGACAGCTGCAACCAAAAAATAGTCAGGCATTGTGGCAGGTACCTGTAATCCCAGCTACTTGGGAGGTGGAGGCAGGAGAATCGCTTGAGCCCAGGAGTTGGAGGTTGCTGTGAGCTGTGGTGCCATAGCACTCTACCTAGGGCAACAGCTTGAGGCTCTGTCTCAAAAATAAAATAAAATAAAATAAATAAAAACACTATTTCTTTTTCCCAAGTTATAATAAAGTGTGTTTTTTTTGCAACAGAGTCTCACTATGTTGTCCTTGGTAGAGTGCCATGGTGTCACAGCTCACAGCAACCTC
>CAUYPK010168210.1:0-40938 GCA_963574355.1 Loris lydekkerianus | reverse complement strand
TTTTTTGGAATAATTTCTGCAGTACAGGAATAAGTTCTTCCTTGAAGGTTTGATAGAATTCTGGTGTGAAGACATCCAGACCAGGGCATTTTTTGGTTGGAAGATTTTTTTATTGTTTCTTTAATCTCAGTGCTTGAAATTGGTCTATTCAGGAGCTCTATTTCTTCCTGGCTAAGTCTTGGGAGAGGGTGTGATTCCAAATATTGATTCATTTCCTTTACATTGTCAAATTTCTGGGCATAGAGTTTCTGGTAGTATTCAGAGGAGATCTCTTGTATATCTGTGACATCAGTTGTTATTTCCCCTTTATCATTTCTGATTGAGATTATTAAAGATTTTACTTTTCTATTTCTGGTTAGTCTGGCCAAAGGTTTATCTATTTTATTTATTTTTTCCAAAAAGCAACTCCTTGTTCATTAATTTTCTGAATAATTCTTTTGTTTTCAATTTCATTGATCTCTGATTTGATTTTGGATATTTCTTTTCTTTTGCTGGGTTTAGGCTTAGATTGTTCCTTTTCCAATTCCATAAGATGGCTTGTAAGTTTGTTAACGTGCTCTCTTTCTGTTTTTTGAGTGTAGGCATCTAAAGTGATAAATTTTCTTCTCAGAATTGCTTTTGCAGTATCACACAGGTTTTTGGTAGATTATGCCTTCATTGTTGTTGTGCTCAAGGAAATTGATGATTTTCTCTTTTATTTCTTTCTGCACCCAACTGTCATTCAACAGAAGGTTGTTTAATTTCCATGCATTTGTGTGGGGTTGAATGTTTTTGTTGGAGTTGAGTTCCACCTTTAGTGTCTTGTGCTCTGAGAAGATACAAGGTAAATTTTCAATTCTTTTGAGTCTGTTGATATTTGTTGTGTCCCAGGATATGATCAATTTTGGAGAATGTTCCATTGGGGTAATGAGAAGAATGTATAATCTTTATCTTTGGGATGGATTGTTCTATATGCGTCTATCAAGCACAGTTGTTCTAGGGTCTCATTTAAGTCCCTTATATCTTTGTTTAATTTCTGTTTAGAGGATCTGTCCAGCTCTTCAAGAGGAGTGTTAAAGTCCCCTGTTATTATGGTATAATAGGATATTATATTGCTCAGATGGAGTAAGGTCTGTTTCACGAATCTAGGAGCATTTAAATTGGGTGCATATATATTTAGAATTGAAACATCGTCTTGTTATATTTTTCCCTTGACCAATATAAAGTGACCATCTTTATCTTTTTTGACTTTAGTTGCTTTAAACCCACATGTCTCTGAAAATAAGATCGCAACTCCTCTTTTCTTCTGAATTCCATTTGCCTGGAAAATTGTCTTCCAACCCTTGACTCAGAGTTTTAATTTGTCTTTTGAAGCCAGGTATGTTTCCTGCAGACAGCAAATGGATGACTTGTGTTTTTTAATCCAGTCAGCTAATCTATGCCTTTTCAGGGGGGAATTCAAGCCATTAACATTTATTGAGATAATTGATAAGAGTAGTAGTGTTCTATTTATTTTATTCTGTGAGAGTCCATTGCTTAGTTTTGTCTTTTGCATCATTGTGAAAGTTAGGTTCTGTCCTTTAATTGCTGAGTTTTTACTTTGCTGTTGATCCATTGTGATGGTCAGTGTGTAGAACAGGTTGAAGTATTTCCTGTAGAGCTGGTCTTGCTGTGGTGAAGTTTCTCAATGTTTATGTATCAGTAAATGATTTGGTTTCTCCCTCAATTTTAAAGCTTAGCTTAGCAGAATATGGAATTCTGGTTATTCGCAATAAAGATATTTGCACCAGATTGTTCATTAGAGCTTGATTCATAATCACCAAGTCATGGAAGAAGCCCAAGTGCCCATCAACCTATGAATGGATTAATAAATTATATTATATGTATACCATGGAATATTATGCAGCATAAAAAAATGGAGACTTTACCTCTTTTATGTTTAAATGGATGGAGCTGGAAAATATTCTTCTTAGTACAGTATCTCAGGAATGGGAAAAAAATATCCAACATACTCAGTACTACTGTGAAACCAATTTATAATCACTCACACTTGCATATGAAAAATGAAACACAACTATAGTCTAGGATGAAGGAGGGAGGGAGAGGGGAAAGGAGGGAGGTGGGTCGATAGAGGGAGGGTTAGTAGGGGGACCACACCTATGGAACATATTGCAAGTACAAGTTGGATCTATCAGCCGTAGAATACAAATGTCTTAACGCTGTAATTGGGTAAATGAGGTGAAGGCTATGTTGATTTTTAGGATGTAAGGACTCCAATTTGTACAAATAATCAACACATTGAATCCCATAATGGCATAAATATATTCATGATCTATGTACAAATAACTTAATAAAAATAAAAAATAAGAATTCTTAAAATATATATATATAGTTAATCTGGGCTGGAAATTGTTCTGTTTAAGTAGATTAAAGGTAGATGACCATTTTCTTCTTTCTTGGAAAATTTCATTAGAGAAGTCTGCAGTCACCCTGATGAATTTGCCCCTGTAGGTCAACTGGTGCTTACTCCTGGCAGCTTGACTTTGAACAGGTTCATCACAATGTGTCTTGGAGAAGTTCAGTTAGAGTTGAGGTGACCAGGGGTCTGATATCCCTCCAAAAATAGTGTGTCAGAATCTTTAGTGATATTTGGGAAATTTTCATTTATAATATTTTCTAGTATGGCTTCCATTCCCCTGGGGCATTCTTCTTCCTCTTCTGGGATACCTATAACTCATATGTTTGAACACTTCATAAAGTCCCATAATTCTGTCAGTGAACGTTCTGCTTTCTCTCTCTTCTGCCTCTTTAACTATCTGAGTTATCTCAAGAGTTTTGTCCTCTACCTCTGAGACTCTTTCTTCTGCATGGTTTAATCTGTTGTCAATACTTCCTATTGCATCTTTAAGTTCCCTAAGTGACTGTTTCAGTTATTTCAGCTGTGCTATATCCTTTCTATATTCTTCATCTCATTCATCTCTTCTTTAATTCTGTTTTGGGATTTCCTTTTGGTTATTTTCCACTTTATTGGCTGTTTCCTTCATTGTTTCCATCATTTCCTTCATTGTTTTCATCATGTGTATTCTAAATTCCCTTTCTGTCATTTCTAACATTTCTTTATAGGTGGAATCCTTTGCAGTAGCTACCTCACAATCCCTTGGGGGGTTGCTCTGGACTAGTTTTTCATGTTGCCAGGATTTTTCTGCTGATTCTTCCTCATGAGTGTTTTCTTTTATCTGTTTCCTTGATCTAATTTTCCTTTCACTTCCTCTTGGTCTTTAAGTTGCCGTGCCTTTGGACTAGGGTTTCAATGAGTCCTTTTTGTACAGGACCAGAAGGATGAGAAGGTCAAAGAGCATGAAGGGAAAAAAGAAAGAAAAAAAAAAAAAAAAGAAAGAAAGAAAAGAAAAGAAAAAAGAGAAAGGAGAGGGGGTAGGTAAAAGGGAATACTGACAAAAAGAAGAGAGGCACAGAAAGAGGAAGAAAGAGCAATACAGGTGTACAGTAGGGTACTTTGACCCAACCTTAAAAACCCCCAACCTCTGGGGGTGCCGAGTTGGGTGGTTCCCTTGAGGTCAGCAGCTCTTTGCTAGCCTGTTCAGACACAGTACCCCACCTCCACCAAGTACAGAGAAAAGACAAAAATGCTATAAATAAAACCAAACCAAGCAAATAGAAAGCTTTATGGGATAAAATTGGGGGAAACACCAAATAATATGGGTAGAAACACTAGCAAAAATGAACTTCTAATTGTTAAAGAAGGCAACAATGGAAAACTATATTTAAACTAGAAAAATGAAGACAGAAAAGAAAGAAAAATGGGGGCAAATCTAGAGGGAAAACGTTGAAATTAAAAAAATAAAAGCAGTATATATATCTTGCTGAATATTGTCTGGGCAACAGGTGATTTTCTGGGGTATGACATGTTAATCATAATCCTAACATCCTGACATGGCTATACGAGATGGAGACTGGGGGCCTCTGCTGATTTCTCAAATGCCACAGGGTGGAGAGCATAAATCTCTCCTCAGCCCATGTAAAATACACTTTAAACTGCCAACCTTGGCTAAGAAGAAGCTTTCTCAGGAAAGCATTTGTTACTGGGATCACTCCTGAAGTGGCTGTCCACTTACCCAGTGTGCCCAAACCAGTCTCACTCTATGCCCCTGAAGCCAAGGATGTAAGGCATCTCAGGCCCTACTTTTAGACTGCTCAGTCTAAAGATTACTCGCCCAAGGTTTCCCACTTGATCCTCCTTCTGTGACTCTGAGGGTGGAGCTTGCCGGGGCAGTTCTCCCACAATGGCTCTGTGTGGCCCACAACCGAACACTATTACTTCCCTCTGGTTCAGCTGTTCAGTCTGAGGCCCGAGACAATGCTTAAAGTCCTCCACACTCTTGCCCAAGTTCTCCCAAGATAGTTCAACTGAGTGCCACATCAAAAAAAAAAAAAAAAACAGCTCAGAGGTAAGGCCTTTCTTTCTAGTTTGCAATCTTAACTGCTGCTGTACTTAACAGCTGCTGGCAGGATTAAACCAAACAAACACAAGCAACCACTTGCCAGTTCTCCACTGCTTTTGTCCTCCTCATGGGGTCCAGAAGTCTCTTGCTGATTCCCTGTGTCCCCAAGTGGATGTTTCTGGGTAGATCCTACCACTCAGAGATGCCTGGAATCTTCTCTCCCCAGTCTCACCGTGCCTAGTTGCAAGGAAGCTGTTACTCAGCCACCATCTTGCTCCCATACTATAGTTAATCATATCTCAATAAAACGGATAATAAGCAAGAAAGATAAAAAGAATAAATCATCAGACAAAAGGAAAAAAAGAAAAACATACTTACAAATGATATGTGGATCAAAAAAGAAATCATACTAAAAAGGTAAAACAAACAACAACAACAACAACAACAACAAAAAACAACACTACAAAACCAAACTTGAGAAATGTAGTTTAAAAGATAGTTTAAAGTAACATTTGTAGCCATAAATACTTTATTACAGGAAAAGAAAGCTTGAATGTAAATGAACTGAGTCCATCCTAAGAAATTAAAAAAGAAAAACCAATCTATTGAAAACAAAGTAATAAGAAAAATATAAAATAATGAAGATAAGATAAAACAGCAATGAAATAGAAACATGAAGACCTTACTAGTGAGAATCAAGAAAGCAAAATAATTTTTTAAAAGACTATAAAATTTGTCCCTGATGTAGCAAGATGGATCAAGAAAAAAAAAAATAAGAAAGCATAATATTAAAAATAAAAATGGGTCACCATCACAGGTTTAGCAGAGACAAATAAGGTGGTTTTTTTTTTGTTTGTTTTTTTTTAAGACTATGGATTTAGTTGTCAACAGATTTGAAAACATAAGAAAAATTGACAAATTCCATAAGGAACTTAAATGATCAAAATGTATTCAAGAAAAAAACCCCAGAAAATTACAATATACTCATACCATTAAGGAAATTGAATTTATTTTAAACATTTTCATAATGAAGACCCAAGACTAGTTTTACAAGGAAGTTCTACCAAATATTCAATAAAGAACTAATTCTAAAATCAAAATATAGTTTTTTAATGTTTTACTCATGAAATATTTTTACCTATAAGTATAAACTCATTCTGTATTTTCTTAGAAAAGTTCTGAAGTTTTACTTATCATATTTAAATCCCTGTGACATTGGAAATTGAGGTAAAGTACGGATCCAATTTTCTATTTTTCCATGGTTCTTCTTTTTCCAGCTGATCTGCAGTGACTTTTCTGTCATCACTCAGATTTCCATACATAGTTTGCCTGTTTCTGAGCTCATTACTTGTTCATTACTTATCTTTTGCTATCCCAATATCTTCTATTACAATTGCCATAATTATTTTAGTTGTATAAATTTAAGAGATAAAAAATGCATTTTTGTTACATAGATATGTCTCTTAGATGTGAAGACTGGGATTTTAGAGCAGCCACCACTTGAATAATGTGCATTGTATCCATTCAGTAATTTCTCATAGCTCACCCCCTCCTAGCCTCCCACCCTTCCAAATCTCCATTGTCTACCATTCCACACTCTATGCCTTTGCATACATATTATTTAGCTCCCACTTATAAGTGAAAACGTGGTTTTTGACATTCTGAGTGTTACTTCACTGATGACAATGGTTTCCATTCCCATCCATATTGCTGAAAAAGACATGATGTTCATTCTTGTTTATGGCTTAATTGTATTCTATTGCGTGTATATATACCACATTTTCTTTACCCAATCATACATTGATGGACCACTTAGGTTGATTTCATAAATGAATAGTGCTGTGGTAAACATACAAGAGCAGGTATCTTTTTTGATATAAGGATTTCTTTTTCTTTGGGTAGATATCCAGTAATGGGAATGCTGAATTGAGTGGTAGTTCTATTTTCAGTTCTTTGATAAATCACAATCTCAATCTCAATCTCAACTCTGTCTTCCATAGAAGCTGTGCTAATTTACATTCCCAACAACAGTGTACTCAGCATCCTTACCAATATCGGTTATTTTCTTACTTTTTAAGACTATCCATTCTGATTGGGGTAATATCTCATGGTGTTTAATTTGTGTTTCTCTGATGATACGTGATGCTGAGTATTTTATCGGCTATTTGTATGTCTTCCTCTGAGAAGTGTCTACTCAGGTCCTTTGCCCAAATTTTAGTAGGATTATTTGGTTTTTGTTTCTGTGGGTTTTTTTTTTTTGTTGTTGTTGTTGTTGTTAAGTTGTTTAAATTCCTTATAAATTCTAGGTATTAGTCCCTTGTCAGATGCATAGTTTGCAAATATTTTGTATTATACTTCCGTGTCCTTTCATGCCATTATTTATTTTGCTGTGCAGAAGCTTTTCAGTTTACTTAAGTCCCATTTGTCTATTTTTGGTTTTATTGCTTGTGCTTTTAAAGTCTTAGACTAGACCAATGTTGAGGGGGGTCTTTCCTGGGTTTTCTTTCAGTATTTTTAGTTTTAGGTCTTACATGTAAGTCTTTAATCCATCTTGAGTTAATTTGTGTATGTCATGAGAGATAGAGGTCGGGTTTCATTCTTCAGCATATTATCACATATTTCAATACTCACATAATTTTAATTCTTGTAAGTAGCCAGCCACCCTCATCCCTCGACCTTCACATTTTACCACCATATGCTCTTTCAGTAGCATCTGGACTATTTTTAGCACATTGTTCTTTCTTATAAATTTTTAATACATTTGGAAAGTTCCATTAAAAATATTATTGGGATTTTGACTGGAATTTCTTTTAAAATGTAGATGAATGTGTTAAGAACTAACACCTTTACAATATTGCAACTTCCTAGCAAAAACATGGTATATAGTTGGCAGTCCTGTGGCTCAAAGGGGTTAGGCACTGGCCTCATCTACTGGAGGTAGTGGATTCAAACCCAGCCCCAGCCAAAAACTGCAAAAAAAAAAATAAAATAAATAATAATAATATTAATAATAATTGTATATAGCTACATTTTCATCTTCTTTCAATAAATTGTTATCTTTTTCTCTTTTTTAGTCTTTTTTGTATATTTTTCTTATTCCTATACACTTTATAATTTTATAGTGCTACTAATTTGATATATTCCATATTTGATAAATATGCATTAAACTTACTCAACTGTCTTATTATAATTCTATTTGTTTCTACATTTTTATAGGGTTTTCTGCAATAATTTCATCTGCAAGTAACAAAAAAGTTTGTTCTTGCTTTTCCAATTTTTATACATGCTATTTATTTTTCTTGTGAATTCTCTTTGTGGAAATTTTGCCAATACATCAGTTTTAAAGGATAATAGTGGGTATCCTTGTTTGGCCACTGTTTTTAAAGAATAGGTTAATAATTTTATATTGAATTTCTTATTGTTTTATGTTTGTTGTTTTAGATATACTTTATCAGATTAAAGAAGTTTATTCCTAATTTTTAATTCCCTAATAGCATTTTATTTATTGAGAAAAGCTTGAATCTGTTAATGTGGTAAATTAAATGAAATGGTTTGTCTAATGCTTTACTGATATAAGCCCTACTTGGTCATACAGTATGCTTTTTATGGATTCCTGAATTCAGATTGCTAATATTTTATTTATTTTTCCTTTTTCTTTATTAAATCATAGCTGTGTACATTAATGCAAAGTATGGGGTACAATGTGCTGGTTTTATATACAATTTGAAATATTTTCATCATACTGGTTATAGTTACTACTTTTGCACCTATAAGTATGAGTATAATTAGCCTAAGGAGTACAGGCAGTCTCTGAGATACACAGATGCAACTGACATACTCCTCGCACTTATGAACAGAGGCTATTACAGTAAATCCCTGAATTACAAATTGAGCACTATATGACTTACACTTACAAAAAGAGGCTATTAAAGGCAATAGGTAAATGTATCTACCTATTCCATCTAACATACAAATTCAACTTAAGAACAAACCTACAAAACCTGTCTTATTCTTTTTTTTTTTTTTTTTTTTTTTGAGGCAGTCTCACTTTGTTGCCCTTGGCAGAATTCTGTGGCATCATAGCTCATAGTAAACCTCAAACTCGTGGCCTCAACCAATTATCTTGGCTCAGCCTCCCAAGTAGCTGGGACTACTGGTTCCCACCACAAGGCCTGGCTAGTTTTTTAAAGGTGAGGTCTCACTCTTTCTCAGGCTGGTCTTAAACTCGTGAACTCAAGCAATCCACCCACCTCGGCCTCCCAGAGTACTAGAATTACAGACATGAGCCACTACAACAGTCCCTTACAACCTATCTCATTTATAACCCAAGGACTCCCTGGGTCTTTCTCATATTTCCCTTGTCATGTTCAGTTGCAAATAACAGGAACCATTCTAACTACATTAAGCAGAAAGAGGATTAGATACTTATAAACTTGTTAGAAAGGCAAGCTGTCAAAGCAGGTTCTGGAATGAAACTCCAAGATAGAGTGCTAAAAGAATCTTGCATAAGCAGCCCATCAAGTTAATTGTCCTTTCTGCTACAATCAGGAAACAAGGTGGGAGGGTTAAATATTTTCTATCAACTTGGCTAGGCTGTAGCACTCAGTTATGAGGTCAAACGCTAGTTTGAATATTGCTATGAAGGTTTTTTGTCGATGTGATTAATTTCTACAATCAGTTAACTTTTTTAAATTTCAAAATATTAAGTGGGTACTAAGGTTTTGTTACATGGATACATTGTATAATGCTGAAGTCTGGGCTCCTAGTGTGCCAATCACCAGAATAGTATCCTTCAATCCCCTTCCAGCCTTCCCTCTTCTTGGTTTCCAATGTCCTTTGCATCTCTTTATGCCCATATGTGCTCATTGTTTAGCTACCACTTATTAGCGAGAACAAGTAGTGTTTGTTTTCCATTCCTGAGATACTTCACTTTGGATAGTGATCTCCAGTTCTATTCAAGTTGCTGCAAAAGATATTAATTATTACATTCCTTTATGGCAAAGTATCCGTGGTATATATGTACCACATTTTCTTTATCCACTCATGAATTGATAGTCACTTAAATTGATTTCATGTCTTTGCAATTGTGATTATTTCCTTTGTTGTTCAGAAGCTTTTCAATTTAATTAAGTCCCATTTATTAATTTTTGTTGTTGCTCTATGTGCTTTCAGAGGTGTTTTCCTAGGCTGATGTCTAGAAGAGTTTTTCCTGCATTTTCTTCTATAATTTTTATGGTTTCATGTCTTACTTTAAGTCTTTAATCCATCTTGAATTAATTTTTGTACACAGCAAAAGACAGGGATTAGGGATTCTGTTTCAGTCTTCTATGTGGGGTTTCCAGTCTCCCCAGCACCATTTACTACATAGGCACCCGTTCCCCAGTGTATGTTGCTGACTGCCTTGATGAAGATCAGCTGATCATAGCTCTCCTGGTTTGTTTCTGGGTTCATCATTCTGTTATATTGGCCTATGTCTCTACTTTTACCAGGTCTGACAATTAAGTCTGCAAACTCATTCTAGAAAAAGGTACTATGTACCTGATTGCTGAATGTCACTATGGTCACTTTCAAAGCACTCCCCTTCAGAATCTGTACACTGACACTAGCACCTAGTCCACTCTTTCCAATAATTTTAGAACTCTTTTTCTGGTATGTCATGATATTACCTTTGATATCCTGAATGTCATCAAAATGTCTTCTTTTCAAAATGTCTTCCTTTATCTTCAGATAAAGAAAAAAAGTTACTGGGGCCCTGATCAGGTGGGTAAGAAGGGTATTCTAGTACAGTTGTTCGTTTACCAGCTAAAAACTCCCTCACAGTGCAGTGTGAGCTAGTGCATTGTCACAATATAAGAGCCATGAGTTCTTGGCCAATATTTTCAGTTAGGATTTCCTAAGTTTTTCTCTATCAATGTTTACTTAGTCTTCTATGCTTCTTACAGTTAGCCGATGATTTTGACACAGAATTAGACCAATTTTTGCAATGTTTTCATCATTTCTCCTTGTTACTGACTGCTGTAACATCTCTTCATTGATAATGCTTTCTCTTCCCTCAGAAAAATTTTAAATATATTTGTACATTGCTTTTATCTTCAAGGCATTATCCCCATACACTTGGACTAAAATGTCCCTGATTTCACTTCCACTCTTTGCCAAGTTTAACAAGAAATTTACAAATGTTTGTTCATTGCTCTAATTCAAGCTCTGACATGTAACAATAATGAACACCACTCATCAACATGAACACAAATGTGAGACACTTATATAAGAAGGTCATTATAAAAGTTTTGAGACAGACAGTATTATGAGCCATTATATCACTTCCAAAAAATGCATGTTTTTCTGATTCGCCCACATAAGTTTCGACTTGCTTGGCTTATTAGTATTGCTGGGAGGATTTCATTTGTTTCCAACTACGTGACACTCAGTTGGCATCAGCTATGAACCTGGGAAGAAAGCACTTTTTTTTTTTTTTTTCTTTTTAGAGACAGAGTTTCACCTTGTCACCCTCAGTAGAGTGCTGTGGCATCACAGCTCACAGCAACCTCTAGTTCTTGGGCTTATACGATTCTCTTGCCTTAGCCTCCCAAGTAGCTGGGACTACAGGTGCCTGCCATAACACCTGGCTAAGAAAGCACTTTTGCTTGGTGATTTTCTATGATTTTAAAAGTGGGTTAAAGGAGTCACAAAGCCCACAGGTGCATCTTACAAGGGTACATGTGAAACTTAGTAAATGCAGAATGTAAATGTCTTAACACAACAACTAAGAAAATGCCAGGAAGGCTATGTTAACTAGTGTGATGAAAAGGCATCAAACAGTCTATAAAAGCAGTGTATGGTGCCCCATGATCACTTTAATGTATACAGCTATGATTTAATAATAATAATAAAAAAAAGAGTCATAAAGCCTTTGGTGTTTTTGAAATTGGCTTTCAGGGACCTTACTTATTCCCATGCAACTATTTTTCAGTGGTTTTAGGAATTTAGAAGAGGGAAAACTTTACTGAAAAGATGAGGAGAGGAGTGGATGTCTGTTGACCTCAGTGACTGAAGAAAACATTGCCTTGCGGAAAAAAAGGCTTGCAAATACAAAACAATCAAGTGACATTTAAGGACAATTAAGGGATACCACAGATTGGATTGTCAGCAGTGTCTAAAATCTGTGCAAATCTGTGTCTGTGCAATTATATTTGAGTTATGAAAGTGTTATCCCAATGTGTGCTTCACACTTTGTTTTGTTTTATTTTGTTTGCAGTTTTTGGCCAGGACCGGGTCTGAACCTGCCACCTCTGGGGCACCCTACTCCTTGAGCCACAAGCACCACCCAAGGTGTTTCACACTTTGACAGATAAGCAAAAGTGTATAGGTGTTGAATGGTGTGAAGAAGTGCTGGTCAGATTCGACGGAGGCAAGTCTAGATGCTTCTAACATCTTTACTGGTGTTTTACCAGTTTGATCCAGAAAATATACATCAGCCAAGTATGTAGATTTTTTTTTTTCACAAATTTGTGCAATTTTCTTCCTCCAAAGCAGTCATGATGCACCTGTTCATCTGAAGGCACAAATTTGTGCCTCCAGATGGGTCACAGCAGCATGCTACCAAAAGTTTTCAGGAAGGTTCAAGGAGGGCAGACAAGGATAGGACTGTGGGGGACCATCTTGCACCATGACAATGCATCTGCCCATACAGACAACATAACCATTTAGTTCCTGGAGTTCACAGAGGTAAAATTTATGACTCATCCATCCTACTGTCCTGACCTGGTCCTATGTGGTTATTTTCTGTTTCCTACAGTAAAAAATTTGCATGCACAGAAGAAGGTTCTCCAGCCCTGAAGAAACCATTCATACCTATGAAAGCTTACAGCATTTGACAAAAGTCACCAGACTGTTTTCAAAAATGGTTTACAAGAATGCAAAAGTGCATAAAATATTGTGGTGATTATTTTGAGAAAATAAAGTAATTAAAATTAATTTAAGGAATTAAAATTAATTTTTTAATTTTTGTGTATCTCAAGATATACACATAGTATTCATCATATCAAGGTTATGAAACCTTACCAAGTTGTTTGTACAGTGCTCCCACCATAAGCGCACAGTGGCAAGTTTGTGAACTTAATTGTCAGACCTCATATACCAGGAATGTGCTGTATGTTTACTGCAATCAGTTAACTTAAAGGAGATTACCCTCAGGAATAGAGGTAAGCAGCATCCAGTCAGTTGGAAGCATTAACAGCAAAAACCAAAGAGGCCTAGAGAATGAAGAATTGTACTTCAATATTGTGACATACGAATTCTGACTAAGTTTGTGGCCTGCCCTCCAAATTTGGGATTTACCACTCTCCCACAACCATACAAGTTAATTCCTTAATATAAATAACTTTTGTTTGTTCTGTTTCCTTGAAGACCCCTGGCTGATATGTAGGGGAAACAGGAAACTACTTCAGGAATATTGCAACTTATCTGTACTACCTGCAATCTGGAAATTAGAAAGCTGCTAAGAGCTAATGACTTGAAAGCCACTTTGCTTCTAAAAACTCAAAAGAATGAGCGGGAACTTTGGCAACACTGCCACTGGAATTTGCATCTGGTTGGTAGAACTTAAAGATATCTAGATCCTTCACAGCAAGAATGCCTAGCAAATGCTGTATAGAATAGCAGATGGGAATGAGGGTGGTATAGATGTCAAACAAAGTAATCTACCAGATTTTCCACAATGGGGAAAGTCATTGTTTTTAAAAGTTCACAAAAGGATCCAATATTATGAAACAAAAACATTTATCATTTTGTTGAGACAAAGGCTTGAGCTCTCTTAAATTTAAATAATAATAGAACTATGACTTAATTTTAATTTGTCTATGAACAAATGAAGATGTTATATCAACATTGGGAGTTCCAAACAATTATGTGGCAACAGCTATAGGCTTTTCAAATGGATAAGCCTAAGGGAGAAGACAAATATTAGGTAGAGAGTAAATGGGTACCTCAAATAAGCATGAATGAGAATTTCAGGACACTTGCCCTGGGATAATTACCATACATTCTAGTCTACCCACATGCACACACATATGCACACATTTACCAAGATCTCCATGAGCCTAGAATCAATTCAATATTATTCCATACCCAATATCCTAACATGAAAAAAAAAATTTAAAAATCAGACCATCCAATTAACCACAGCATGAGATTTTACTTTACCACAGAAAAGAAAGTCATATTTCTTGTCAAAATAAAGAAATCTGGTAGAAAGTTGTATGAACTGGGATAAGCCACTTAAACTCTCTAATCCTCAGTTACCTCTAATTTAAAATGAGGATAAACTAAATCACAAAAACTGATGACATTCAGTCCCTCGCATTTTTCTTACTGGGAACCTAACAACTGAACTGAATTCAATTAGATTAAGCTAGGGTTGTTTCTAGCATAAAGGGGGTCATAGAGAGTCATCCTAGCTGTCCTGGTTGAGGTGCTACTGCAGTGACTTTTCAACTGGCATACTGGTGTGCTGTGAGAGGATCTTAGGTGTGCCACGAATTTTTTTAAAGATCATTAAGAAAATTATTTTTGAAAGAAGTTCAAGGCACAGTAAGTATATTCTTTACTTAACTTTTGTTTTTTTGATCAACATAATTTAAGTGTCCCACAGAAGTTTTAGGTTCAAGTGTGCTATGAGATTAAAAATGTTGAAAAACACTGCCCTACAGGTATTGGGTCACAAAGTGAAACTTCTTGTACTTCTTTCTATGGGGACATACTGCACACACAGATCACCTCTGGCTGTTTTTCTTCCATGTCAAGAGCAGCTATTCTCAGGTCCTTCACACACCTTCTGCATGTTCAGAAAAGCTAGTTCTGGTCACTAACCCCCTCAGAGCCTCATCACCCAACCAGAACAACCTGCTCTTCCCAGGGCACAGAGCAAAGCCTCCATCCCCATCAGCTCCTCCTTGGCGCCGGCTCATGTCTGGAGCACCCAAACCAGACAAAAAATCTAGCTATTATTCAATGTCTCCAGGACAGAATCTTTGTGACCACATACAAACAAACAAAAACAAGAGAAAAACAGAATCAAAAAGAAAGCACGAAAGAAGTTGGTTTTCACAAAGAAAAACTTCAAGCCTTTGGGATGTCATCACTTTCTTGGCTAATAAAGCCTGTTTCTAAATTGGACACCCCTCTCCAATGTTGATCAGAAGCAGACAGAATGCCTTCTATCATGCATGTGCTGAGAGGGAAGGTAGAATGAGAGTAAGAATTCTTACTCAAAGAATAAGAAAGAAAAACGATAATAAACATGGGAGGCAAAACCTCCATGCAAACCTTTGCCAAATCCTGCTCTTGAATTCTAAATTACAAGCTGCATCCTGCGGTTTCTCATACCTTCCTGACTGGTGGCTCCTCTCATGGGAAGTGATTCAATCACACATTTGTCTTTCTGGGGATGGCTGGGTTTTCTCAAAGTCCTCTGTCCTCACAAGCATACATTCTCTTTTTGTTGAAGGAAAACCTGTGAGAAGGCATTAGTAGTCACACTCATAAGCTTTCATACTTAACCCACGGCTCTCGGAGCAGGCTTCCCTGTGGTTACTAAATTTTTCCTCTTGCTGAGATTTCCCAGCATGCTCTAGGATTATCAAGTAAAGCCAAATATTAAGAGGAAAATCTTGAAAATTCTTCAGTTCCTGTGGTGGAATCAAATCAGATGAGCTCTCCACTCTGGCACTAGCCAGCTGAGCTGCATACACTGACCCATCCCATGCAGAGAAGACTCATTATGAGTAGAAACCCATCACATTTCCAGAATCCACTGTAGACTCACAAATGAAGGAAATGAAGTTTATAAAACAGTGGGAGAGTTTACGGAAATAACAGTTAATATTTATTTCAGGCATTCATCTGTACATGGCAATGTTGAAATATTTTCCCCTCGGCTTTTCTTTCTGTCTTTAAAGCCTGATAGTGGACAGATTCTGAATTCCTAAATCATAGAAGCTATGCACCATGTCTCAATTTGCAACTCAACGGAGCTTTTGTCAAAGTAAGTGCTGGACCCCAAAAACAGTTTATATTAAGCATGGAAAAAGGCTGAGCTGGAGACAAAAACGTGAAAGCCTGTATTTCCTGGTCAAATGAATTTTATTACCACATTTCAGTACCTTCTTTATGTTTTCTACGTGGCTGCTCAGATTGTGGAAATTACAAAATAAAAATTAAGTGGCTGTGTAATATCTGACTTGTCAGTTTTTCCAGCTGGTGTTTCTTTCTTTTGCAGCCTCGGCTCACTGTCTCAAGCAGGGGATGCGTAAAATATGGAAAGCCACCTGTCTCGTTCAGCAGAATGGGAGTGGGCTGGAAGTAAGGGGTCGTGGTTCTAAACCTACCTTTCCCACTTTGTTATATGTCCTCAGACAAATCTTTACCTGTGATTAAGCTTTTATAGGAAATGCCATTCTCAGCAAAGAAAATGGAGTCTGTAAGATGGTTAACTCTGAAGGAGAATCTTTGAGTACAGAAGACCACATCTGCCAAATACCCAAATCTGAACAATCCGAATACTCAGACTTGGGATGTCAAATAAAAATACTGTTCATGGGGAAAGCTGCTAGTTTAGTGCAGAACTAAATTACACAAATACTATTTTTTTGTACTTTCATATGTTATAAAAGTACTTTATTTGTCCTCCCTATAGCAGCACACACAATATTAAAAAGATATGAACTCAAGGGTCAAAATTAATAAAATTAATCATTTTGCTCCTTCATCAAGGTTATTCATAAGTGAACTATTTTTTTGGTTTTGTTTTCTGCTGGTGCATGCAGATGAAGAATAAAATGTTTACTAGCGAAATTGCTGGTACTACCTCAATCTTTCCTCAAAGGTCAGCAGTTTTATCTATTATCTCTCTGGCACCATCACTGCCAATATCAATGCAGTGAAAAGAGCAAAAATGAGAATAGACTTGGTCTCACAGACCCCCTGGAAGGGCCTAAGGGATCCTCAAGGGTACAAAGACAGTACTTTGAGAACCACTGTGTTAGCATTCTAATATAAGGACATCAGATGACACATCTGGCTTCAGGACAGCAGACACAGAAATAAAGAGAGAGCACAGGGGGATCCATTTTCTGAAAAACAGTTTCGTCATAAGGCTTAATAACCAAATATCTGGCTCTATAGTACCTTGTATATTTTTCCCTTGATATTATCAACTTTTTAAAAATTAAAGTATACTAGCTAATAAATAATATTGATACATGTGTTAGTTTTCAAGGGCTTCTGTAATAGATTACTCCTTCTGTGGCTTGAAACAAAAGAAGTTTATTTTCTTACAGTTCTACAGTCTAGAAGCCCAAAATCAAGATTTCAGTGCACCCATGTACTCTCTAAAGGCTCTAGGGGAAAAAAATTCTGCCTTGCCTCTCTCTGGTTTCCTATGGCTTTCAGCAACCCTGGTGTCCTTGGCTGGTAGCTCTATCACTGATCTGCATGCAGCAGTTGTCTCTCTGTCTTTGAGTCTTCTCTTCTTCCAGTCATTGGATTTGGGGACCCCTAATCCAGTAAGTTGCAAAGTCCCTATTTCCAATTAAGGTCACATCCATAGGTACTGGTTTGGGGACTCGGACATGTCTTTTTAATATATGTGCTGCCAAAGCGAGCACATTGGACATGTCTTTTTTGGGGACACAAAATAAGAGCCACAAATTACTGTTCATTTTTTTTATGTAGTGTGGTAGGTTTAATTGTGTCCCTTGAACTCACCATGATAGGTAATAATAATGAATTAAAGCAATTTATGCACCTCATTTTCTTTAGATCTTCCAAGAGTTGGAAATATTGAGCAAGAAATTTTAAAAGAGCTTAATTAAGGTATAATAGATATGCAATAAACTGCACATATTCTGTGTACAATTTGGTAACTTTTCACATCCGTATGAGTCCATGAAACCATCTCTGCATTCAAGATAACAAACACATCCATCAGCTCCAAAAGCTCCACCCCTGCCATTTCCCTGGGGAAACCACCAATCTGCTTTCTGTCACTATGATTAGTTTGCACTTTACAGAATTTGTGACAATGAAATTATAAAGTCTATTTTCTCTGGCTTCTTTCACTCACCATTACTAATTCATGACTCATCCATATTGTAACACATGTATCAGTGACTCCTTCCTTTTAATTACTAAATAGTATTTCATTGTATGGATATACCACAATTTATTTATCCATTTGCTTGCTGGTAAAAATTCGGCTTGTTTCCAAACTTGGCTCTCACAAATACAGCCAAGCAAGAACATTTAAATCTTTCAAATGCTAAAATCATACTTCTACAATATGCCATATATTTTACTGGCTTGTGAACCTAACAAAGTATTTGTTGCTGTAAATCAAACTTAGCTCTTAAAGTTTCCCAGAAAGTTGTGTTCCTCTGGCATAAATGGTGAAAAGCTTTTTGGAGAGAAAGATGCAAGATAAATTAAAAGACAAAAAGGGAAATTTTCTACTCAGTAATCTCATGCTAAGGAATTTTGCCTAAAGGATTTATTTATTTATTTATTTTAAAGAAAAGGTATATTGGCATTCATACTTTCTATAGACCTCTCTAGAATAGTAAAAGTAAATAGAAAAATAGTGATATATTTTCTAATATACATTTACAGTGATAAAATATTTTTTAAAACTTAGAAAATGCTTCAGATAAAATGTTCAGTTCAAATTTTATATATATGTGCATACACACAAATATTGAGAGTGCCAAAAAATGGGTACACATTTTATGAAAGGAAAAAATGGTATTAAAATTATAATGATATATACCGATAACAAAAGATGAATACAAGTCACATGTGAGCACCACTTATTATAATTGTAGATGTCAAATGTGACTTGAGTATTACAATTTTAATATATTTTTTTCCTGTTTTAAAATGTGTGTACATTTTTTGGCACCCTCTGTATATATGAAAAATCAAGCATTAGTGAGGATGTGTATCCTTCAGAGCTCTTATACACTGATGGTAGGAGTTTGGTTTGGCAAACCACTTTGAAAAGATATTTGGAGTTATCTAATAAAGCAAGATATATTGCATACACTATGACTGTAAACCCCCTTCTAGGTGTATACCCAATAGAAATGCATATGTATGTTCAGCAAAGGCATGTACTAGAATGTTGATAGAAGCACTACCTGTAATAGTCCCACATTGGAAATACCCAAATATTCATCAACATAAATAAATAAACTGTGGTGGAGACACACAATAGAATATTATACAACAGTTAGAATGGGCTGGGCACAACAGCTCAGCCTATAATCCCAGCACTTAGGGATGAAAGCTGAGGTAGAAGGATCACCTGAGACAAGGTTAAGACCAGCCTGGGCAACATAGAAAGACCCAGTACCTACAAAAAAATATATAAGAATTAACTGGGTGTGGGGATGAGTGCATGTAGTCCAAGCTACTCAGGAGCTACTCAGTGGGGAGATCACTTGAGCCCAGAAGTTCAAAGCTACAGTAAGCTATGAACATGCAACTGTACTCTATCTGGGCAACAGAGAGAGACCCCCATCTCTTAAAAAAAAAAAAAAAAAGTTAAAATCAACAATCTACAATTACACACGGTTGAACGTCAAAAATAGTGAGAGAAATAAGTCAGATGCATAAGAGTATACAGTGCATAATTTCATTTATATAAGTAAAGAGTCAGGCAAAATTAATCTGTATTTGTAGAAATCAGGATAGTGGTTGTTCTCAGAGGTAGAATGATGGAAATCTACTGAAAGAAGCATAAAGAGAATTCTGAGGTGCTTATAATGTACTATTTATTGATTCAAGTGCTGGTTATATAACTGTGTTCAGTTTGTGGAAATTCATCAAGTTGTATACTCACATGTACTTTTTTGTAATATATATTATGCATCAATAAAAAAATATTTTGTGAAGTCTGTAAGCATTACCAAAAGCTTTAAGAGTGTCATCAGGAGTTTTCTTTTTTTTTTAATATAGATATGAAAAAAGGGACAGTTGGCAGAATTAGTACAGTGTTGTGAATTTACAATGAACTAAAAAGTCAGGATTATATAGCAGGGTGCATCTGGGGAACTTTGGAACCAGCCAGAAATAGTTATTGCTAGTTAAAGAGCTGAAAGCTTTCAATAAATTTTGTTTCCTGCACTGCACACTGTCTGATGATTGGCAAGGAAATAAAATATGGAATCAAGAGACCAGAATGCCCTCTGCAAGGATAAAATGAACTGCCAATATGGCATGCAGCTGTACCTCTATCCAAAGTTGTATGGAGTTTATGAAAGGTCCATGCTGCTATATGACTTGGAAAGTGAGCATGTATCCGTTTGCCAGGAGCACAGTCAGAAAAAGCAAGTAGAAAATATGTTTCTACTAAAATCCATAAAAGAAGGAAGGAAAATTCTTCTCTAACCAAGGAAGAGAAGGAGAAGAGGCTATCATCGCTCATCTTGTTAAAGATAAGCTCCAGAAAGCAAAGGAAAATTCTCTGAGCAGCTGAAGAAGGATTATTTTTCTTTAGTCTTAACATATTGGCTAAGAACTGGAATTTCTATTGAGAATTCCAACTACCCTCATGTTAGTTTTCAATCTTACTACTTCTGCTAATGATGTAAGGGTCAAGGCAAGTGTTTCCAACACTTTTCTCATATTTTTTTTATGTGACATTGCGATTGAAAGACTGCATCTGGCAAAAACAGAGTTAACGTGAATGGCAGCAATGGAAAATCATTAGAAATTTCATGGTATGCCATGGAGTATCATAGATTCATTGAAAAGATAAAAATTTAACTTTTAGAACCAAGATTTTGTTCTCTAAATACCATTTCTCACTAAATAGGACCAGTCCTCCTTAAAGAAATGACTCAATCTAGACCCAGTGTAGAAAACATACTGGGTAAGTCTAGGACATCTTCATGTGGCAAAAAGCAAAGAAATCATCATGAACTAATGGAGTCTTGTCAAAAGAACACCAAATCTGAGAGGTTTCCACTGCCAAGGAAAAGACCATTTGAACACCTAATGTACTTAAAATTACATAAACTTAAACACATCTAACATATTTTTTAAAAATCTATGTGTCCAAAATGTTATGATCACCATTGGGGTTTACTAAGGCACCAATTCAATATTCAGAAAAATGACAGACAAACCAAAATCAAGCCTTTATTCTGCCTTTCTTAAACAAACCACTCTTCAGTGTTACCAGAGGTTGACAAGGGAGAGTTCTTCATAGAAGAAGTCCAGGTAATGAATGCAAAAAGAGTAAGAAATGTAGAAATCATCATTTTTCAATTCTGAGTAAAAAGAGAATGTAGGTAACATCCATTACTGAATGCTAAAATCATTAGGTAAAGATCAGTGGGGAAAGATGAAGAGATGAGGCAGACCGTACCTGAACCCACTAGCCAATTTCCACATAACTTCAAGTGGGTTGACCAATGCTGCATTCCCCTCAGTGTGCTGCAATGGGAAGCACACTGCACCAACTGTTCTGTATTCTGGCTAGAAGAATCGGGCTTGGATCTGGTCAACCCTCTGTCTTATTCAGCTAAGCACGTGCAAGAAGAAGAATGTGCAACATGACACCAAGAAGACACAATAAGCCACTCGAGATGGTGGGAAATTCTCCAAGGAAAAAAGTTGATTTATTCAACAAATAGACACATTAACAGGGGAGTAGAAGAAAAAGTTGTTGTAAATTTCAAAGAGACTTATAAGACATACTAGGCAGATGCGATGTTTGGTATTTGAATCCTCATTCAAACAAACCAACTATAAAAAGACATTTTTGAGGCAATCAGGGGGATTTGAACATGGACTGGCTACTGGATGATTTTGAAGAACTGTTATAAATGTCATGGGTGATAATGTATAATTTCAGTGACACATACTGAGATATTCACTGGATAAAACAACATAAAGTCTTGGATTTGCTTTAAAATATTCCAACAAAAAAAATTAAAAATTGAAATAGTTGAGTGGGAGAGATGGAATGAGATTGACATACAGCAAATAGTTGCTAAAGCCAAGTGACAGGCAATGAAATTAATCACATTATTGTCACCATCTTCGTGTATGTCTTAAATTTTTCATTTTTCATTAAAAAATAAAAGAATAAATTAGAACTCTGCCAAGTGGCCTGGAGAAATATCCATAATTTCTCATTTAGTGGAAAAATCAAGATGACACAAAGTATCTACAATAATAGCATAAACTCATCTTCTTAAAACAATGACCTGCTTTTATAAAATACACATATACATTTATTTTTATTTTTAAATATAAATTTATTTTTAAATATAAATGTATACATGCACATATGTGTTGGATTTTATGAGCACTGAGAATTATTTGGAAGGACAGACTAGCTGGAGGTGGAGGCTGATGTGAGTGGGGAAAGATTAAGTAAGGGCAAATAAAGAAAGAAAATATTTCATTTTTTAAAAGGTAATATAGTATGTCCAACATGAAAAGATATAAATGCATGCATTTCTATTTCTACATATAAAGAATATTGCTTTTAATTTTTAAAAAGTAGCAAAATCTGCCCACATTTCTGAATTTCAGTTGGTTTCCCAGCATTTGAAGCCTTGGTAACCACAGTAAATCTCTGACAGTCGGCACATAAGCAGAGTGAGAACGAGCGAGGAGCTCTCAAGTAGCAGCGTGGAGTGAGTAAAGTGAAGCAAATAGAATTGGGTTTGTGGTAGAGTCTTTAGGATAGGAGCTGACTAGAAATCAATGCTTCAAAAATGCACTGAAACACTCACCACTATGGGGTGTTAGCACGAATAGCAAGAAAACACAATGAAATGTCAGCCTGGCATACTGCAGAAAATAAACATCTTTTTTAGAGACGAAGGATCAGGCAGAAGGTTCATCAGCACCAGGCAGCTGTGGGGCAAAGGAAGAACACTGATCCAGGTGTCACAGGTGGTTTATGCCACACTCCTTAGCTCAACAACACACCAACTACATGACCTTGGAAAAAAACTTTGCCTCAATTGTGCACATGTAAAATGGGAATAAAAAGTAACACCTCAGCTGTGCAGAAGAGGTAAACTAAAAAGTGCTATGCATAGTAAAGTGTCAGAAAAGGTCACTGTCCTCCTGCCATATGCTTGTGTGTGTGTGTATGTGTGTGTGTACATAGCCCCCCATTCACACCTACATTCACATAGAGAAATATACATCATTCACATATAGAAATGCGATATATGCATAGGTATGACAGCAATACAGCTCTTCACCCAACTTATCAATGAGAAAATCAAAGCTTAAAGAACTTAATAACCTAATGGCCACACAGTAATCCAGTTATGACAATGCTGAAATTTAGCCAGGGTATATGTTTTTTTAAAATAGTCTCTTTTATAGCTGCTAAATTTTATTTCTGATCTGGAGAAAATTCAGACCTAGAAAAATGACAAAGCCAGATGCTATGGACTGAATTATATTCATCAGATGCATATGTTGAAGCCCTGCCTCCCAAGGTGATGGTATATAGAGGTGGGGCCTTTGGGAGGTAATCAGGGTTGGATGAGTTCAGGAGGGTGGGGCTCTCATACTAGGATTAGTGCCCTTCTTAGAAAAGATGTCAAGGAGCACTCTCTCTCTTCACCATGTGAGCATATTATAAAAAGGTGACCACCTGCAAACCAGAGAGCCCTTACCAGAAACTAAACCCTGCAGGACCTTGATCTTGGACTTTGCAGCTTTTAGAACCAGCAGAAAATAAAGATCTATTGTTTAAGCCCCACCCACTTGGACTATGATATATTTTGTTAGGGAAGCCCAATCTGGCTAAGACACCAGGTCAGGAGCCTCTAGTTCATGTTCTTACAGTATCCTGAACTTACTATATCATAACCTTCATTACTCTGTATTGTTAGTTCCGATTCTTAGCTATATGACCTTTGGAAATTACATAAAATTTTCCTCTGCCTGTCTCCTTTCCCACACAATGGGGCTAGTAAGGAAACCTATTGTATAAGACTTTCTCACATCTTATGTAATGATTAAGAACACAATATACAACCTCACCTAGAACACTATCTGGCAAACAGAAAACAGTAAAGATTAGAAACTGTTGTTGTTTCTATTGTTTTTGTTGTTATCTGTCTACTAGGCTAAATTATAAACTCCATAAGGGCCTAGAGACCTCTATCATTTTTCTCACTATTATTACCCTGAGAGTAACAAAACAACGCAGCATGTAAATAAATATTTGTTAAATGAACTACTAGATGATGAGAAAGGAGGGAATGATTCAGGAAGAGGGAAACATTTTCAAGAAGAACATAGTTCACTTATAAATGGAAACAAAGGCTATTTATTTCCTTAGAGATTTTAACCACAAATGTATAAGTTGAAATGTAATTGACTCAATACATAGCCAAAACGATGAGGAAAGAATAGTATAGTATAATACTTTCTGAATAGCTTTCCTGTGCATGTTGAACTATCCATGGAAGAATTGTCAGGGATGTGCTCTATCCTAAAGCTCATTAAAACTGCTTTAACAACCATTGCACAGGTTTTGGTTTTTCATTTAATTTTAATGCAATATTTTACTGGAGGAAAGTTTGGGGCATAATAGCAATGATGTGTGTCTACTGCCTTAGGTGACATTTTATTTCATTTTGGGGCACCTGCCTAGATGGATGTACTAATTCCAATGCCTGGGCGTTTGTGTTTCTGGTTAGCCAAAAATGAAATGTCATGTATAGAATCTTATTTTTTATTGTTTAATTTCCAACTGTCTGCTTAGAAGATCATAATGACAAGGACAACACTTAATTTCCAGATGAGGTGCCACATGCATTGTAGAAAATGCATCTCATTTGGAACTTTAGTTCTGTTCTTGACAAAAGATCAATGAAAATGTGAACTTCAAAATATTCCCCATTGCTTCCTGAACAAGGGTGATTATGAGCCTTTAATTTTGTTTTGACTGATACGGTAAAGCAAAGCCAAGGATATAGTGTTCAGTTGCAGCCACACAGTCTACATAAATAATCCATATCTCTAGGCAAAACTTTTATAGCCTAAATAAGTCTAGAAGACATTAACAGTGCTAAGTTAGATTTAAACCCGAAATGGTGATCTGTAGCTCAAGGAAGCTGAAGCAGACAGATAGCCTGTTCCTTCTATTACTACAACCACAGTGACTATTTTTCAGCCTTATCACATATTTCAAAACTTCACAGCATAATTCCCACCTTGAACTAAATCATTGGAAGAAATTTGGCAACATTGTCCTGATCCTCTGCAGTATAAATAAAGTTGCCCAATTCTAATATGGCTTAATCTTCCCAAAATAAGAAAAGGAGAAAATTCTCTCCTGGTCCATCCTTAGTAGCCTTCAGGGATACTGAAAAGTAAAGGTTCTCAGAGATGTAAATCATAACTATTTGTGTTGGACAACACCGTGTGTGATCTGTGTCAGAACCCACCACACCCATCCCCATGGAAAAGGAGGAACAAATCAACATTTATGAGATCATCCTGTATATTTGCTGGAGAAGGTCAAGGCAGGTTAGAGAGAATCAATAAATTTGATTTTTCCTTCTCTGAAAATTCATAGCAGCCAGCGCTGGAGGTTGCATGCATCAAACTATGGTAGAAGCAAGAGTTAAGCTAATTAAATAAATTTTCGACAACTCTGGTTAATTTCTTCATAAAAAACCCTTCTTTCTTTGTGCATGTATCCATTCAGTCACATCACCTCGTAGCTCTCACTACACCACATTGGTAATGTTTCAAGAGAAGTATTACCTTGTCTTTTCTCATGATTCCTCCCTCTTTTCCTGGGCACCACCATCCAGTCACATAGCCTTAAATATTATCTACATGTAGATCACACCCAAGCGTATATCTCCATTCCTGACTTCTGCTTGGATTCCAGACTTTTATATCCAAATTCCATCTTGATTTATTTGTTAGGATAACGAATCTTAAACATAAGAATTTTCAAACATAGCTCTGGATTCTCATCCCACACCTATTTCTCTTATTAGCATTTACTTGCTTGCTCAAGCCCCAGATCTGGGATTCATCCTTGATTCTTTCTTTCTTTCCTATCAGCAATCCCTGTCAGTCTGGCCTCCAAAATAAACACATCAGAACATAAATTAACAATATGACTTAACATAGTATTAAGTGTCATGTAGACTATGAAACAAGGTGCTGTAAGAGGAAAGAAGTAGGGTCCTACTTGTATAGAGTGATCAGGGAAGCCCTTTTTAGAAGGTGACAATTCTGTCATCTGAGTGTCAGGGTGGAGATGTCCATACAAAGATCTAGGGATGTGCCATCACAGGCAGAGGGGCACATCAGGAATAATGACTCTAAAACAGGAAAGGCCAGTTGGAACAAAGGGGAAAATAGCATGAACTCTGACTGGACAGAGATATAAAGATCAATTCATGCATGACATTTTAAGCTAAATAAGGAGTTTGGAGTTTAAGTGCAATAGCAAGTCATTGGCAAGCTCTCACCCAGGCAGTGGCATGATCTATTTGATACTTAAAAGATCACTCAAGATCCTTGGGCATGAACAAAATTTATTTAAATTCTTCTACTAACATCACCACCACACCAAGACCCTATTGATCCTGCTGAAGACACCCGGGGATGCTGGGCAGCCCTGGATACCAAGGGCAGAAGAGGGTTTACATGGCACCTGAGGAAAGGAGATGGGGTCTAGGGTCAGGGGAGTCAGGACACTGGAAGTAAGACTCAGTGTAGCTTCCTCAAAGGACTTCCCTGCCTGGATAAAGAAAACGAGGAAAACTTCACTCACTCACTCAGGAAAGGAAAAGGAATCTTGGAACTACAGGGAATCTGAATGGAAAACAAGCAAAATCTCCCACAAAATTGAAGCCCCAGACCAGATATGGTATCACAAGTTATAACATCCAAGCAGTACAATAAATTCAAACCAAAAGAAGCTTCTAAAAACTGCTCTAGGACAGCAGACACCTGAAGCCCAACCAACAGTAAACGCAAAATTGACCTACAAAGGAGTGCATGATCTATACAGAAAAAAACAACCACAGTTTAGGGCAAGCTCACAGGGAAACAAGCTACAAAGCACATAAGAAATGAAATCACCTGAAGGGAGATCAGCAGACACAAGGATCAGCAGATGTAACACCACAAATTCTAGGGTAAGTGATAAAACAATCTGAGAGCGACCATAAAATAAGAATGGAAATTAAAACAAAAGAGGTGGACACTACGGAGAAAAGGAGAGGCACGCTGAAAACAAAAACAAAACACACATCGCTTTTAAACTTTAAAGCTTACTCATTGGCATTTTAATACTCAACAAGGAGTTAAACAGATGAAAATCAGTTCAAGAGAAAAACCGGTCAATTACAAGATCTGTTTGAGGAAGTAACACAATGCAACCCACCCCAGTATAAGGAAAGAGAGAACAGGCAAGAAATGTTAAGGAGTATGAAGGATAGGAGGAAAGGTTCAGCCTTTATCCAATAGGATAGTGAGAAGTAGAGAAAGACGAGAAAAAGCGATATTTAAGTCGAACTAATCACAGTACTCTGTTCTCCTGGATGGAAGGTTTAGTCGAAAGGAGAACACATATCCAAGCAAGTCCAGATAAAATCCTCCCCTAAGATGTTCCAAGCCACAGAGCTGCTAAACTGGATTGTCAGGAAAAGGGTCTTACACTTGGGTGGTGGAAGAAGAGGAAGGAACACATGCAGGTTGGAATGAAAATCCTTTCTGGCTGCTTTGCTTGCTTCCCCTCACGCCCATTTTCTTCATTCCTTATGCAAGCTATATTCAGGAAGAAAGAAAAACATTTCTCTGAACGCCTACTCTTTTTTTTTTTTTTAATCTCAAATTAATATGAGGGCACAAATGTTTAGGTTACATTGTTTTCAGTTCTAAAGTAAAGTTCAAGTTGTAGTTGAGCCCTTCTCCCAAGGGACGTGCTGAACGTCCTCACTTTGTGCACATTAGGGGAGCTCCTGCCAATCACCCTCCCTCCTCACCCTCCCTCCTAACCCTCCCTCCTTTCTCGCCTCTCTCCTCTCACCTCCTCCTTTCTCCCCTCCAGCTCTCCAGACCATGCTTGGGTTTTTCTTTCCTGTGGGCGTGTAGTTGTTTATGTATTGGTTTCATATTAGCTTTGAGTACATTGGATACTTTTTTCTCCATTCTTGAGATACTTTACTAAGAAGAATGTGAACACCCACTATTAACCAGACACTCCTTGGCAATGGGAATAATAAAATAAATCAAATCTGATCCTTGGAGAACAAGAATATCAGTGCCGAGAAAAGCAGGACCCCAGCCTGTGGAGGTCTAGTCCAGGGCTCTCCGGCCTCATCTCCCTCCCGCCTGATTCTAAGCCCTGTTTACGGGGCACGACGTGATTGAGAGCTAAGTAAAGGTATTTTAGCCTTCGAGAGACCTTGGTTGGAGTTCATAATGAAATGAAATGCATCAGCCTCCCTCTGCTAGCCAGAATCTCAGGCCGTGCTCTTTTGGCAGAAGCATCTCATTTGGAATAGCCTTGGCTCCCTGGGCTCTTTGTAAGGATTGGTAGGGATGAGTTTTCACGCTTTCATGATTGTAAAAAATCCTCTGCTTGTAGCCTAAGAGAGAGTAAAGTGGGGCGCAAAGTGAGGGCTAAATAATCATGAGCAATGCATGCCAGGGGCTGCAGGCCTGGATGACGGTGGGGTCTGCTGGGTGACCAGACAGGGCAGCAGACACGGTGATAAAATGAGGAAGAGGGGCTGCTGAAAATGAAAGAAAATGCTGCACATTGTGGAAGCACTGCTATACTACATTATAAAGAAAATAGATCAGACTACTTAAATCCTTTTGCATCTGAGAGAAACCTAAGCGAAACCAAGCAAAGCAGCTCAAAAGATCTCTGGGTCAGCATCTTACCTTTGAGTGGGATGTAATGTCCAGCCACATCAGCCTGGATGTAAGTTGTTCTTTCTCCCTAGAAATCATGCCTGAACTCAAGTAAAGACAGAGCGACATTTTCCTGATTTACTTAGGGAGAATCCCAGTCTGTACCTACTATCCCGATATCTTACCGCTTCCAGCATTTGTCCAGAACTTTTCTTTCTTTTTTTATTAAGTCTTTTGTACATAGATCATAAATACATTTATGCCCATTTCAGTGAGTTGATTATTTGTACAAATTGGAGTGCATTTGTCCAGGACTTTTAAAGCAAAGTATTATTATTGATGATTGCATTAAAGTCAACCAGGACAGGGCTGGTAGACTTTGGGAGCAGATGCTGTGATGAAGGACTGAAGGGCTATTCCAGCAGGGACTAAGAGGGCCTCTGGAAAAAGCCCCAGCTTTTAGCCCTCATCAGAGTGGCCGGAGATAAAGAGCATCATCTCAGCAATGGCCATGCCCTCTTCCCAGGGCATTCCTGTTGAAGGGGTGGTTTATGAAGGAATGAAGTTCTGGCTCCCACCCAGCTTCCAAGCTGGCCATGCAATTGGCCTTTGTTGAGGCCAACTTCTCTTTCTGCCCAATCCTGCTCTTTTCTTTCCCCTTCCAGAGGTGGTATCCACAGAGCCCTCCCTGGCAACCCTGCACACTAATCTCCATCTCTGAGTCTGTTTCCTGAGCAGGCCACAGCCTGTCACAATCACTCTTTGATACCTCCACATTCACCAGGGGCTTGTCTAGTAGTATGTAAGACGAGTCTAGTAAACTGAGTTCCCACTCTGGTTGTATCAGAGGATTCCCAAAGATAATCTCATTTTTGCCAATCTTATCTAGGCACAACTTGTGGTATACAATGATGTGATGTCCAGATGCCTTTTTAAAGAAGAACTTGCTGTCCCACTGTGGATAGTATGGTGCATAGACGGTCTTCATCAGGGTCTGCCTCAGCTGCACAGAGTGACCCCACCAAAGGGAACGGTCCTTCCAGGACAGTCTACACTGGGGACTGGGTGAGTGGTATGTAATGTCCAGCCACATCAGCCTAATGTGGGATAACTTTAATAGGCTGTACTTCCTCCAGAGCCCCTTGGAGGATTAGATAAGACTTTGTCAAGACTCTATCTCAATTGGACATCTTTATTTGCCCAATCCTGCTTCTTATCCTTTCCACAGGTGTTGGTCCCAAATAATGTCTTGAACCCCAAACTTCCCAGCATCTGTGGCTAGGTAGTCCAACATCTAACACAACATAAACTACCGCCTCCCTTACCAAGACAGCTTGTCAGGTGCTCACTTAACAAAGAAACTAGGCCAGCAGTTCTTTGATGAAAAGGCAGCTAATTCTTTTTGTCTGGGAGGATGGTGACAGAAAATTTGGTATACTGGCTCCCTGGTATACCAACCAACTGTGCAAAGACCCTAGCCTCAACTTGAGAGATGCCTGAATTCAACAGGCCACCAGTTAGTGTAGTCACCAGAAAGCAAGAGACATTCGGGTTGAGGTGTATGTCTCATATTTATAGGAAATAACTATAGCTAAGCAGTCCTGCCACAAAACATAAGAAAAGGAGTCTAAATGCCCTTGCCAAAGTGATTTTAACATTAATGGTAGGCTGTGTAAACTATAACTATTATCCTATTATTTGGTAACAATTTTAATTTCAGAAAAAGTTTCACCATTAATAGGTTCAAAAACTGAAAAGGAATGTTTCATGGGAAATCACATACGCTGTTCCTGAGAAAACTGATGACAAATCTATATATTTAAAGTGCTGATCGACACAATAAATCATGGGGGTCATGTCAGATCACTGATTACAAGAAAACCAGGGGACAAAAATCTGCTAAAATACGTAATGTATCCGTATCCAATGTCAGAGACTAAGCATAAGTGCTATAAAAAGTATACCATAAAGCATGGCTTTTTATTTGGATTGAATAACTGCTTTTCTAATTTTACTGTGTCTCTTGTGCACACATAATAAATAAGGCTGAGAGACTGCAAGGCACGCTAATCCAATGTGTGGCCCATTGGCATATTGAATATCTTTAAGCTGAAGGAATCTCAGCAAAACAGCAGGAGCAGGAAAGTCTTTCTGACTTTCACCACCCCTCTCCCTAAGGCAGGTCATAGAACCTTGGAAAGATTTTCTGACCCTCCCAGAAAGCAGGTCATAGACCCTCACATGAGAGGGGTCCTCGCTTTACCATCCTTATCTCTGAAGATGAAAATCTCAGGGGAGAACCTGAACAAACAGATCTTGCTAAGTTTCCTCCAGCTTATTACCTTTAGATTTACTCTTTGCCCTATCATATTTCTAATATGCAGGTTAAAAAAAAAAAACCCATGGGCTTAACTATTTCTAAGGTCTTCATTTCCTTAGTGAAGGCTCTCATGTGACATAAAACTTGCATTAAGTAAATATGTGTGCTTTCCTCTGGTTCATCTGTCTTTTGTTATTGGGAGCCTTAGCCATGAACTGAAAATAGAGAGAGGAAGAGCAAGCCTCCTCCCTACAAAGTGATAGATGTTAAAGTGCTGGGTCCAATGGAGGAAAAAGTCTCACACAATTAAGTGATGCCAATTTTATATAAATGCAATGACATGCTACAAATTGGAAAACAGTTATTTTCAATAGTAATTCCATTTTTTCATCCACTTAATAGTACCAAAGTAAAGCATTTGGAATTGTATTTTGTTAAAAATAAAAACATCTGACATTACCAGAGTGAGATGTCATTATAAATTCAGTGAAATAAATCAGTGCTACTATAAATTCAGTTTTAAAAGTTCAAAGTAAAGATAGTTGCTTTTGCATAATAATTAAACACAAATTTTGATGGAGCGTAGCACCATTGTAAAATTGTGTTCTTTCTAAAGAAAACTATGAAGCAAATTATGGCCAGACTCACACCCAACTAGTCCTCCATGCATCAGAGGCTCCCCTTTAGCAGCATCAGCTCTGCCAGAAACACACATGACCTGTCCAGCCCTTGGGGCAGGTGTGCCTGTGGGGCAGTCCCAGCCCCAGCTTCTCTCCCTGACAGGTAGGACATCAGGGGCTTGGACTGGGAGGAAACCTACTGTTCCACCCCCAAGCTTCTCTCCTTGACGGTCAGAAAACTGAGGGGCATAGTGAAGGGCAGAGAGTAGGAACCAAGTTAGGGCTAGGGACTGTTCCCAGAAGGAACAGGTAATGAGGAGCCTCTAGTTATCTTATGCAGACCTGGGCCCATTGAGCCTGTTATCACAGAATTAAACTTACAAATCTCAACCCCTATGGGAAGGTTCAGAGCAAATCTATATGAGTACTGAAAAGTTTACTATGTAACCTCAAACTGTCAGTTACCCCAAGGGTAGAGAGGCAACAGCCAGTCCTTCTGGGGGGAAAGGTGGGACAAACTAGTTAGCTTTATTATCCTATAAAAGATGGTGAATGTTCTGACTTCGAGGTCTGTTCTCCACTCTCGGAGAGGGATCCATCTTGCTCTTTGAGATGTGTTTTCCTTATAGTCTGTGCACTTTTGTTCTGTAATAGATGTATGTTGCTGGTGATTACTTTGTATTTGTGATCATTCCATCATCAGCTAGGCACCAGGGCTCCTTGGGACTGGGAGCCAAGAACTGGGGAACATCCTCCTCCAGAGGGACCTAACATAACTGGCCTCCAAAAGAAACAAGATGAATCTTCACACACATTTGAGGGATGACTAGTTTGCAATATGAGAAGGACATGAAATTGATGGGGGGGGGGGGCAGGGTAGAACAGTAGGATTTGGATACTTGGTCCCTCCAAATCTCATGCTGAAATTTGATCCCTGATATTGGAGGTAGGGGACTTTGTAGGAGGTGTTTGGCTCCTGGAAGTAGATTCTCTCATGAAGGGCGTGGTACTGTTTAGCTGGAATGAGGTCCAACTGTATTAGTTCACTCAGAGCTGTTTGATTTAAAAAGTGTAGAACTGCCCACCTTGCGCTCATGCCTTCCCTCTTTCTTTCTACCTTGCCTGGAAGCTCCCTGAAGCCCTCACCACCAGCAAATGCTGGTGCCATACTGCTTGTAGGGCCAAATAAACCTCTCTTCTTTATAAATTACTCAGCCTCAGGTGTTCTTTATAGTAATGCAAAATGGCTAAGCAAGGAGTGGAGTGTTGCCATGAAGGTACCTGAAGATGTGGAAGTAAGCAGCTTTGGACAGGGTAACAAGCAGAGGCTGGAAGGGTTCAGAGGGCTCCAAAGAAGACAGGAGACAGGTAAGTTTCTCTAAGTTTGGAATGCCTTAGAGACTTGCTACGTGGTTGTGACCAAGTTACTGAAAGAAATATGGGCAGTAAAAGCCAGACTGATGAGAACTTAGTTGGGAATGAGGCAAGGCTACTCCTCTTATCACAGGCCAGGGGTCTAGAAGGACTGAATGGTTTAGGAGACAGGGCTCAGGGTGCCACCTCAGGAGGCTGCTCCCGGCATCTCTGCTGCTTCTGTTCCAGGTACAGCTCCAGCTGCCACTCTGGAGGGTGCAAGCTGTAAGCCATGGTGAGATAGACGATTCAGACAGTGCTAAGCCTGCAGGTGCACCGAGTGCAGGAGTGGTGGGGGCTTAGCAGCTTCCTCCGGGATTTCAGAGGGTGTACAGGAGATCCTGGGTGCCCAGCTAGAGCCTGCACAGCAGTGCTAGGAAAATGTAGTGCTAGAGTCCCTACATGGAGTCCCCACTGGGGCCCTGCCTGGTGGAGCTGTGGAAAGGGCTCCACTGCCCTCTGAACCCCAGAAAGGTGGAGCCACCTATAGCTGCACTGACAGCCTGGGAAAGCCACAAGCATCAGACTCCAACCCATGAGAGCAGCCACATGGACTTTGTCCAGAAAAGCCATGGGGATGGGGCTGCTGAGTCATCAGAGCCCATCCCTCACACCAGCATGCCCAGCATGCAGGACACAGAGTCCCTTTCTTTGGCCTATTGCTCCCTTTTGGAGATGGAGTATTTACCCAAGGCCTGCACTATCCATGTATATTGGAAGTAGAGAACTTGGTTTTGATCTTATAGGCTCCTAAGTGGCAGGAACTTGCCTCGAGTTTCAGGTAAGACCTTGGACTTGGGACTTTTGAGCTGATGCTAGAAGGAATTATGCCAAGACTTACCATCCCTTACCAACTTATACACATTCCTTAACCCCTTACAAAAGCCTCTAGTCTTTGCCAGTTGAGGAGATGGATTTGAAGCTGCCACCTCCCCTCTCCCAGCTGAGGTCATTCCTATTAAAAATTCTTTTATTGCTTGGAAGTCCTCATCGTCTTAGTAATGGGTTTTCCTTGCAGCAGGCAACAGAACCAGACCTGGGATGGAACCTCTTTGTGGTTCCCAAATGTACTTAGAATTATGTTGAGCAGCATAATTAATACTTGTACTCAAAGTTGTGATTATCTACCAATCAAAATAGTAGTGACCATAAGAATTTATAAATATGCATAGAACACCTAACTGAGCTATGGATGTTTTAATGTGAAAATCTGATTTTAAATGCAAGGTAGAAGGGTGTGTTTTCTCTCTTTGCTGTCTTCTGTAAGTAGGATTTTGGAAATATTTGAACTTTTATAGGTTTAAAGTTGTGACATGTGACACCAATGTTGTAGATTCGAGCCCATCCTCCTTTAAAAAGCCTTGTTCTGCTTAAAGATAGGATGGTGGTCTTTGAGACACTAGCCTACAACCCTCCTCATTTGCTGAAAAATTCACAAATTTCTCTTCACTTTTTCCTCAAACTATTGAATACTTGTCATCATTCTTTGTTCTCATCAATTCAGCCTCAAGGACAAGCACCAAGCTTTTGGTAACACCTGAATACCAGCTCCATTTCTCTCCCCAGAGAGATAAACCAGCTATTTTGAAAAGCATTCATCTTTCAAAATTCCATTCAACCATCAAGTCCTCAAACCTTCCCAGTAGAATTGACCCCTCTCTTCTTTGGGAATCCAGTCTCCTCTATACATCTTACTGTCAGCTCAATTGCTGACAAAGACTGACTGTACTTATCCCTTCTGGAAGGGAGCCTGGTATATGGTGGCACTCTGGAGGAAATATAGTTAAAAACAAAATCTTGCAATGCAAAACTTTTCCACAAAGGTGGAAGAGAAAGACACAAATTTTATTATTGAATAAGCACCAAATAAGCACAGGCAATCAGTTAAAGAAATTGCAAATAATGCTCACTTATAGCTAAGTGGATACACAACCCATTACATTAGGTAAGTTTTGCAATTTGCAGTCAGGCAGCAACTGTAGTTGAGCCCATTTCTTCCTAGGAAACTAAGAGCTAGAGCCTTATCTTCCTTGATTATATTTCAAAGAGATAGCACTCAGGTTCTTGAAGAAACACTCCTAATGGAGAGGCAGTTCAGAGCTTCCATAACCAAAAAAAATATTTACCTACATCGAAAATGACAGAGAAAAGAATTCTGAAAGAGATAAAAGAGTTGGGAAGTCCCTTGCCTTATTTTTTACAGGGAGATTTAAGCCGTTCATTTTAAATTTGTATTTGCCCTTTCTATCAATATGTTGAATAAACAAATAACTAAATTCAGATAGCTTCCCTGTAACTGCCCACCTAAGGGCAAGAACTATGTCCTATTTATTTTCCTATTCAAAGTCAACATAGTTTGCATTCAACAAATATTTGTGGAAAGAAGACAAAATGAAAAGGATGACTTTGATATCAGCAAAAAATCCCCACATTAAAGCGTAAGTATTAAGAAAAAGAATCAAACCCTAGACCGGTCAGCTGGCCTATCATAAGAGTTACTGAATGTCCCTAAAACGCCTCTCCATGTGTATTTAATTATGCATCAGGTAGTGGTTGAACTAGATCTCTGGGGCCCTTTCCAAATCTGAATCTTACAATTTCCAGGTGGTGAGTGGCCTGTGCTTATCTCCAGGTGCTTGATTGTCTCCTGTCTTTCCTCCCCATCATCAAATATTTCTCCTGTTAAATGGGTAAATTCATTCCCACGTTTTTCAGAGCCCTGCATTGTAATTTATTCAGAGCCAGGAATTTAGACTCATTTACAGCCGATGCATGCTCTCACATAATCTCTACACCTATCTTGGGCTTCAATTTTCTCTTAACAATGTTCATTCCACCCTACTCAGTCCAAAGATCACTCTCCTTGACAGAAAAGACAGCAGTTAACCGGGAAGAAAGGAGTTCTGCTTTCTTCACGTCATCCATCAACATCACATCATTGGCCTCAAGCTGAGAGCCTCCTCCTTCCTTGTTCTGGCTCTAAACTGAAAAGCCCTTCATTATCTTAGCTTTTTTTTTTTTTTTTCTCATAAGCCCCAGTTCACTCTGGATTTTGGTTCTTCTGATCTGTTAAATGGTTCTTGCCTTTCTTTTACATAATCTTTGACAACAGGCTTCTCTTTCCTCTATTTGGCACAAGCCCCTTAAAAATCTAAGTTTTTCGGTGGGAGTGTGCTGCCACATTGGCTCTGAATGTCTTTTTCTTTTGTCTTCAATGTAAAACAATAGTGATTGCAAAGACAGAATTATAATTTTGAAAACTCACCAACTCCTTTCAGTCCTCTCTTCAGAAATAGAATTATAACAATCTTTTTTCTTGAATTCATTTAGATCTGCCTTCTCCAAGTGTTGGGTACTGGTCTTGGCATTCTAAGCTGTCTCTACTGGGTTAGCACAAACTCCAAAATGAGACACTGTCACTTCCTATCCAGATTCCCTTCCCTTCCTTTATACCACTGAGGTGAGGTGCAGGAGACAAAAGGACCCAATATTTCATTCTTACCATTATTTCTTTATAATGTGCCAAGAAACCAATGAAAGGGCATGGCAGTGAGCTCAAAGAAAGGGGGTAATTGCTGGAGTGGAGATGCTGTGGAAGTAAAATTGATCTTCTCTGCCAGTCAATATGAATGGATGAGAAAGAAGGCAAACTGCTGAGGTCTGCAAGTGTACATGGCCAGATGATCTATAAAGTGATGACCAGATGTTACCAGATGTTACCAGAAAGTTTGGTACTTGTCTCCAAGCCTGAATCAGTGATAACAAAGAATGAGGACACTGAGTCAAGGAAAAGGAAAGAGAAGTTTATTAATTTACCAGCAAATGAGGAGGGTGATAGACTAGCATCTCAAAAGATCACCATCCTGTCTTTAAGCAGAAATACAGGGCATTTGAGATCAGTGTGTGTGATCAGTTTGACATGTCTTTCCTCTGGCTATTGTTGTTTAGCTTAAATTGATGGTTTCAGTCAAACCTTCTCTCTGGTGACAACAAACTCAAGACCCTTGTCCAGACAATTCTGTTAAGCTGAAAAACAAACAAAAAAGAACATTTTTCTGCCCCCTTTTAGTACTAGATGAGGATGGGAATGCAGGCCAGTACTAAAAGACCCCCTTTGGGTGGGGGTCTTAAAGAGACAACTCTTAAAACATTTCATTGCCCTTTTTTCAGACCTTTACCCCTGTTATCACAGCACCTCTAGCAATTACCCTCTTTCTTTGAGCTCAATGTCATGCCCTTTCATTGGTTTCTGGGCATGATATACACCTGTAGGAAAGGAAGAAGAGCAAACATTTTTATTATTATTTTATTATTATTATTATTTGCAGTTTCTGGCTGGTGCTGGGTTTGAACCCACCACCTCCAGCATATGGGGCCTGTGCCCTACGTCTTTGAGCCACAGGTGCCACCCAAGAGCAAACATTTTTGATAATGAGGAACAGGAATTGACAAAGCAGATTTTCACTAATACTGATCGATTTAGCATGTACCTTACCACTCTCCTATCTTGCACTCCTGTTTACTTTTTAAGAGCATTTATCCCACCAGTGCCTCCAAAAATTGTCCTGTTAAGTAGACATGAAGATAAGAGATGTATACAGGGTTTCAACATTGGAGAATGACAAGACTAGATTTTCATATCTCCCAACAGCCCAATGATTCCCTTCTTTCCAAAATGTTACTACTTTTTCTATGCATGACATTGCTAAAAAAGCTGCAGGGATTAAAGGAGAGGCATCACAAACATACTTTTTGTGCCAGAAATAGGCAAATCCATCCCTTTGGTTTGTGCTAAGAGCTGCCATTGGCAGGGCCTGGGGTTACTAATAACTGATCAGCTTATCTCAAGAGTCTTTCTACCCTTGACTATCATTCCTGGGGTTGGTCAATCTGATGGGATTACAAACATAGTGAGAAGTTCTCTTCCTGGGTTTTTCTCCTCTACTACATCCGATCTTCCACTTCCTCTCATACTAAGCAGAAACCACATTAGTCCTCTAATATCTCTATCTCTCTCTCTTTCTCTCTCTCTCTCTCTTTCAATACCCCCACCAAACACACACTGACCACCAGCAATGTTTGTTAGCTTTAAATGTCCCAGCACCCAACACCTACCAGGCACCACCACACCTTCTTCTCTTCATCTATAAATATCTTGCCCCTGTATCACATCCATTCATTTTTACAGACAAACACTTATTGAATCACTGTTATTCGAGGAACCAGGAATACAGCATTGAACAAGATAAAGTTGCTGATCTAGTTTATGGAATTTAAATCTGAAGTCTTTGTTGATCACACCAGGGATCCCTTCTTCTGAAACACCATAATTTTGTCTTTATGGCCACATCACTATCAATGTATTTATTCACCCAGGCTAGAGATATGAAACTCATCTAACTTGAAACTCTCCATCTCTATCTAGTCATTTACAAAGTGCTGTTTTTGTATATCCTCAGAATCCCACTGCTCATTCCCTTGTCCCCAATCATAAGTTCAACACTACCTTAAAACTCTCAGCATTAGTCACTTTGAACTGGTATAATAACCTCCAACCTCCTTACTAGTTGCCCTCTTACCTTCCTCAAATCTACCTTCCATGGGATCACCCAGCATTTACTTAAGACATAAAGATCTAATTAGGTCCATTCCCTGCTTGTAATATTTCAAAAGCCCTCGCGTGGTTACACAAAGTCCTCAAAGATCTGTCTGTGCCTTCTGTTTCTTATCACTTTGCTTAATTCCTATCTCATGTTTTCTAGGTTATCTGTATCCCTAACTCAAATTAGAGTTCCCTAATAGTTGGCTGGTATATCTTTGTGGTCTTTATGCCTGGCACAGTGCCTAGTATACCCTGGCCCTGTGCTAAACCTTGAACTGAACTGGGTCTCAACCTTTGCTTTGCATTTGTACCTTTGATCTTAAGCTTTCAGCAGTCTTTGTCTGGCTTCCCCATCTGTATAGTGCAGTGGTTCTCAACCTTCCTAATGCCCCAACCCTTTAATACAGTTCCTCATGTTGTGGTGATCCCCAACCATAAAATTATTTTTGTTGCTACTTCATAACTGTAATTTTGCTACTGTTATGAATCGTAATGTAAATACCTGATATGCAGGAAATTCCCAAAGGGGTTGAAACCCACAGGTTGAGAACCACTGGTGATAGTGTGTTCCCTGGAGAGGTAATTAGGGCTATTTACAAATATTCTGGTTATCTCCTTCCTTTGTAGATAGTAGAACATTGTACAATTTTATTTCTCACTCCTTTAAAATTACAGGTGGCCATGAGATTTGTTCTGGACAATGAAATATGAACAACAAGGTTGAGTGTGGTAGCTCACATCTGTAATCCTAGCACTTTAGGAGGCTGAGGCACGTGGATTGCCTGAGCTCAGGAGTTTGAGACCAGCCTGAGCAAGAATGAGACCCCATCTTTAGAAAAATAGTTGAGCATTGTGGCTGGTGCTTGTAGTCCCAGCTACTCAGGAGGCTGAGGCAAGAGAATCGCTTGATCCTAAGAGTTTGAGGTTGTGCGAGGTAAGATGCCATAGCACTCTGCCTAGGCGGAGAAAGTAAGACTCTGTCTTAAAAAAAAAAAAAAAAACAGGTGAACAACAGTAGTCCGTGCCCTTTTTTTTTTTTTTTTTTTTTTTAATTAAATCATAGCTGTGTACATTAATGCAATCATGGGGCACCATATACTGGTTTTATACACAATTTGAAATATTTTTATCAAACTGGTTAACATAGCCTTGCTGGCATTTTATTAATTATTGTGTTAAGACATTTATATTCTACATTTAGTAAGTTTCACATGTACCCTTGTAAGATAAATCATAGGTGTGGTCCCACCAATTACCCTTCTTTCACCCATCCTCCTCCCTAACCTCCCTTTCCCTTTCCCTATATTCTTAGGTTATAATTGGATTCATGGTAGGGCTGAGTACATTGGATACTTTTGCTTCCATTCTTGAGATACTTTGCTAAGAAGGACATATTCCGGCTCCATCAATGTAAACACGAAAGAGGTAAAGTCTCCATCTTTCTTTAAAGCTGCATATCTTCCATGGTGTACATATACCACAATTAATTAATCCATTCGTGGGTCAATGGGAACTTGGGCTTCTTCCATGATTTAGCAATTATGAATTGGGTTACAATAAACATTCTGGTAAAAAAATATCTTTGTTATAATGTGATTTTTTGTGTTCCGGACATATACCTAGTAGAGGAATTGTAGGACTAAATGGCACGTCCATTTTTAAATCTAAAAGTGTTCTCCAAACATCTTTCCAAAAGGAACATATAAGTTTGCATTCCCACCAGCAGTGTAGAAGTGTTCCCTTTTCTCCACATACACACCAACATCTCTGGTCTTGGGATTTTGTGATATGGGCTAATCTTACTGGAGTTAGATGATATCTCAAAGTAGTTTTGATTTGCATTTCTGTGATGATTAAAGATGATGAGCATTTTGTCATATGTCTGTAGGCTGTGTGCCTGTCTTCTTCAGAGAAGTTTCTCTTCAACTCCCTTGCAGAGCCTGAGATGCGATCACTTGTTCTTTTCTTGATAATATGTTTCAGTTCTCTGTGGATTCTGGTTATTAAACCTTTGTTGGAGACATAACCTGGAAATATCTTCTCCCATTCTGATGGCTGTTTGCTTGCTTTACTTACTGTGTTCTTGGCTGTGCAGAAGCTTTTTAGTTTTACCAGGTCCCAGAAATGTATTCTTGATGCTGCTTCAATTGCCCAGTCCTCTTCATAAGATATTCACCCAGGCCGATTTCTTCAAGAGTTTTCCTTGTACTTTCTTGTAGTACTTTCATAGTTTCATGTCTTGAGTTTAAATCTTTAATCCAGTGAGAGTCTATCTTAGTTAATGGTGAAAGGTGTGGGTCCAGTTTCAGTCTTCTACAGGTTGCCAGCCAGTTCACCCAGCACCATTTGTTAAATAGGGAATCTTTTCCCCAATGAGTGTTTTTAATTGGCTTGTCAAAGATCAATTAACGGTAAGTAGCTGGGTTCATCTCTTGGTTCTCTATTCTGTTCCAGACATCTACTTCTCTGTCTTTGTGCCAGTAGCATGCTGTTTTGATCACTATCAATTTATAGTATAGTCTGAGGTCTGGTAGCATGATTCCTCCTGCTTTGTTTTTATTTCTGAGTACTGTCTTGGCTATTTGAGGTGTTTTCTGATTCCATATAAAACAAAGT
>CAUYPK010168206.1:0-19628 GCA_963574355.1 Loris lydekkerianus | reverse complement strand
AAAGTTGTTGCTAGTTTACAGTTTTTCTTTAGCAATAAATATTGAAAAGCATTTAACCTACTGATTCCTCAATTATTGTAATTGTTTTGGGTATATATTTTTATTTTTGAAATTTACCAGTGGCTGTTGCATTTTCCACCTTGGCATATACTCGAGTCACTAAGTTTTCCCAGTTTTTAGGGTAAAATTGAGGGGGTCGGCTTATACTCGGGTCGGCTTATACTCGAGTATATGCGGAATTTATATTAATCATAGTCAACAAAAAGAGCACAGTGGTCTCCGAAGGTCCTATTATGTACTTTGCTTTTACAACTCAACCTTTTGTGAACACCTAGCGTTGTGATTTCATTCATGTAAGGTGTCCACCACAGAGAAATCTATAGATAGATAGAAGATGACTGGTTGCTTAGGGCTGAATGGGTTGGAGTATAAATGGTGACAGCTAAAGTGTGTAAGGTTTCTTTCTGGGATAACACAATTCTAAAACTACGGTGAAAATGGGTGGCACTTGTGGCTCAGAGAGTAGGGTGCTGGCCCCATATGCCGAGGGTGGTGGGTTTGAACCCAGCCCCGGCCAAACTGCAACAAAATAAATAGCCAGGCGTCACAGCGGGCGCCTATAGTCCCAGCTACTTGGGAGGCTGACGCAAGAAAATGGCTCAAGCCCAAGAGCTGGAGGCTGCTGTGTGTTGTGACGCCACGGCAGTCTACCAAGGGCAACAAAATGAGACTGTTTATTTTTTGGTTGTCGTTGTCATTGTTGTTTGGCGGGCCCAGGCTGGATTTGAACTCACCAGCTCTGGTCTATGTGGCTGGCACCCTAGCCACTTGAGCTACAGGCACGGAGCCGAACTGTATACTTTTAATGTGTGAATTTTATGTTATGTGAATTGCCTCAATAAAGCCATTAAAAAAAAAAAAAAAGGATGTCTACAAGGGTCTGCCTAATAATCCATCACATAGTGAAACCACTTAAATTTTTTCAGACTGTCCTCATTATCTGAAGCTTATCTGTAAGCTTTTCTTAGACAGAAAAGGTCTCTGAGATGCAGAGGGGTGAAGAGCCTGCAGTCAGGAAAGGGAACTCTGGATCTGTGCTCTTCTCAAGAGCCTGCCCTGCAGTGGTGGGGATCTCTCAGACTGAACAGGGGTGGAGGGAGTTACCGGTCAGGTCTCTCCCCTTCTTCTATCCGGTTGGTTGCCACAGGGTTTCCAATGGCCCGGGTCCTCTTGAAGGGAGTCGTGGGCTTCAGCTGTGCAGCCAGGGGGCTGTGGGCGACGGCAGCGAGGAAGCGGGCAATGTAGAAAGTGCCAGCTCCTTCTGAACCTGACTCCCCAGGTCCCAGCAGTTCCCAGAGCACTGTGGCTGGGAAGTAGCCCACAAAGCTGGTCTTACAATGGACGTGGAGTTCATAGCATTCACCTGGAGGAGGACAGCTGAGTGAATGGGGCTGGGGGGTAAGCCCTTTCACTGGCATCCTTACTGTGGACACTCTCTGAGACACCCCCACCCCAGGCAAGAGCCCTGTGGACAACAACAGTGTACTTCCCAGAATGCCAGCATGGCCGGGGTCTGGGTCCTCTTGAAGGGAGGCCCTTTGCAGGGCAAACGCACTCACCAGGGCCCAGTGGGCAGGGCAGCTCCTGGTCTCTGTTATAGAAGGCAAACTGGGGTGTCCGGCAGAGTGGGAAGAGGTGAGTGAGGGTGACAGGCTGGGTTCCTCCATTCCGAAGCCTCAGGGTCAGCACCTCCTTGCGGTTCAAATCCAGGCGGATAAGGAGCTGCCCATCTCGGGCTTCATGGGGCCCCTGGACTTCCACGTCCACCCCATGTTTCCCGTGAAGATACTCAGCCCTGGGGAAAGTGGGAGTCAAGGGCTGGGGCTGGGGCGGGAGGGGCCTGGACTGGGCTACCCTGGGGCAAATTTTATGCTTGGGAGGTTGGCAAAGTGCCAGCTGTGCTAAGGCTACTCACCCCCTCCCTCTAGGCCAGTGGTTCTCAACTTTCCTAATGCTGCAACCCTTTAATACAGTTTGTCATGTTGTGGTGACCCCCAACCATAAAATTATTTTCCTTGCTACTTCATAACTGTGATTTTGCTATTGTTATGAATGGCAATGTAAATATCTGATATGCAGGATGTATTTCATTGTTACAAAGGGGTCGTGACCCATAAGTTGAGAACCCACAAGTTGAGAACCGCTGCTCTAGACCAATGTCCTGCCCTTCCCCATTCTTTGAAGGAGGGGCCTTAATTGAAGTAACCCACTCTTTCCTTGCTTAGCCAGACAGCCTCTGTCCCCATGCTCTGCTGGGCCCCCTCCCTCTCACTCACACACTCTCACTCACACACACACACAAACACACACACCTGTCATAAAAGATCTTTGCTAGCAGTGATTTGTGGTGTTTGCTGATATCTGACCCCAGCTTCGTTCTCCTCTTTTCTGGGAACTGCACATCAGCCCAGCGGTCGAGTCTGAAGAACCTGACCCGAGTCTTGTTGACGTAGGCCAGATTTGCAATCTTCATTCCATACAGCATGGAGGAGAAGCCAGGGGCGGGGGTCCCAAAGCTGCCAGAAGCAGAGGAGACTGGGAAGTGAGGAAAGGCAGGACCTGTGGGACACAGGCAGCTGGGGGGGAGGGTGTCTGAGGCCACTCTGCTGGACACACAATCCCTGCTACAGAGCATGACGGTGCCCAGCCCAGAGACTCAGGCTGGGTTCAGAGGAATTTTTAGGGAAGGCAATGAGACCTCCCAAAGCCAAATGTAGTTGTTGTTGAAAGTGGGTTGTGAATTGTGCCTTTCTGAGGAGAAAAGCCCAATCATAGAGTTTGACTGGGAGGACTAAAGGAAGAGAGAGAAATCAATGAAAAAAAAAAGAAATCTTGTTTCGGAAAACTATTTGGAGCAGAAAACAACACAAACAACCCAGCAGAAAGAGCACAGCCTAAGGGGAAGCAAAGTAGGTAGATTCAGAGGGGTGGTTGTGGGGTCCAGCCCACTGGTGAGGAGAGAGGGGTCAGAGACAGCACAGATGTCCAGAGTGTGTGGGCAAGGTGGCTGATCAGACAGCAGTTTCCACCCGGAGTCAAAGGGTGCAGGTGGAACCAAGCAGGAAGGGAAAGGGTGCTTCTCCAGTGATCAAATAGCCTGGGGCTTTGTGCCTAGAGAAGGTGAAGACAGGGAAAACTGGTCAGAAGGACAATAACCTCAAGGTTCAGTGCCTGGAGTTCAGTTTAGTCAACTCAACAAACACTTACAGAAGCCTGTTTTGTGCCAGACACTGTGCTAGAATGCTGGAGGTTCAAAGAGGCAAGAGCCCCAGACCCTGCCTTGAAGAGCATACAAACTGAGCACCTCAATTCCAGCCTAGACCCCATAGCGCAGCCACCGAAGCTGCCGGAGCAGCTCATTGGGCCAAGGTGGGGTACTGTGCCCAGCTGGGACCAGGGCAGCATCCACGAGGGCTTCCTTAGGAGACAGCATCACAATCAAGTCCTGAGGACAGATGGGCACCACCCAACAAAGGTGAGGGGTATGCAAGAACATATGCTGGAGGGGCGAGGGGGCTGCCCACTAGACCAGCTAGACAGGTCAGCTCAGGCTTCTTCACCTCGCGGAGCCTGGCTTTCTTCTTCTACGAAATGGGGAAAGCAAGATTTACTTGCCTTGAGACTGCAATGACCCACACAGCCCAGTGCTTGGCACATTGGAGACCTCAGTAAGGGTGAGAGATGATTAGTATCACACAGTTGGGTTGTACTAGAGTGAAAAGCAAAAGGAAGGGAGTGGCAGGAGGAGCAGAGGTGGGCAGGGACCAGATCATGCACAGTTTTGCATGTCAGGACAGGAAACCTGGACTTGACCCTGACCGCCAGCAGTCCTCCTCCTCCCTTTACTGGCACACAGGAGCCTGAGGCCATTCTCACATGTGACACACTTCGTAAACATTTTCCAGATCTGGATGATTGACCCACACCCTTGATGTTTTATAGGGAAGGAAAGCAAATCTTTGTTTATAAAAACAATAGTAATTCCTATTACCTCTTAAGCCTCAGTCAGCACAGTCACTTGGTAGGGTATATGATAAGATCATTATGGTTACGAATGTTTCCAGACACTTCCCTGGTGTCCCCTGCCTGTAACTCTGCCCCTCTCCACCCCAAGCAAATGAGAGCGGCACTGTTTTGGAAAACACTGAATTGGCTATGATTTGTTTTAAAAGGATAAAAAATCATTTGAAGCATAATAGAAAATGCTCATTAAACATCAGCTACTATTATTAGTATTTGTATTAGTAGTAATAGAAGTACCAATAGTAGCAGGAGTAGTAGGGGTAGTAACAACTTACTTTCAGCCCACGGCTACGCTGTGGTTACAGAACCACTACAGGTGGTAGGTTTTAAGCAGGGGAGTGTGGCAAGATCTTATTTGCATTTCAGATCACTCTGGCATCAGGATTGGAGAATGGATTTGCTGGAGGCAAGACTGTAGGCAGGGAGATCCGTTAGAAGAAGGGCCTTGCAATCCTCAAGTTAAAAGATAACAAAGGCCTGAACTAGGCAGTAGTGTAGAAGCAGAATAAAGGCCAGATCCACTAATATTCAGCCTGTAACATTTGCAGAATTTGGTGATGGACAGGAGGGGAATGAAAGCTAGGAAGAGGGAGGAGTCTAGGCGACTGGAATCAACAGTTTGCCTTCAGGGTCTATTCTTGAGATAGGACTTAAAGACAAGAGGAGGAGGGAGTTGGAGGGGCTGACCATGACATTTGAATTTGGACATTCTCAGTTTGAGATTCCTGTGGGCCAGAGGCAGCAGGCTCATGAGTCAGAAGGAAACAACTCGGACCAAAGTCAAGGTTAGAGCCAAATGTTAAAGAGTCCTCAGGTAGTAGTTATAATCCAGGGAACCCAGGGAGGAAGGGAAAGCAGAAGAAACCCCCAAGAAAGGAAAGGGAATCAATTCTCAAAACCAGATAGCAGGATCAAAAGTTGCAGAGGGGTCTGATAACAAAGGGAGTGAAAGTGGGAGGTCACAAATAACTTTCACCAGGGCCCCTTACAGTCCATCAGTCACTAAGCCCCACCAATGCGGCATAAACTCAAATGCCTACAGAAGCCAAGTTCCACAGGTATCTTAATAGCTGCAGCCTTCTCAGTCCCATTTTTAAGGAGTTTAAGAATACTACACACGCCTCATAAATCTACCATAAGAAAACAGGGCAGGCTTCATGAAAATGGCTCTGGGATCCCAGCTGAGTGCTTTCGGGGGACTGACCAAACTCGGGAGCACGTGCCCTGCCTAAAGGGGGCAAATGCTCATCTCCAGACAAATGCTGCTTGCAGGAAGCGGTGGTCCTGGTGGTGGGTTTACACCACTAGACCCAGGACCACCACTAAGAGAAGACAAAATCAACATTTTAATGTGAAATCTACTACCTTTGGAAACCCCTACACAGGCACACAGGCACGCAGAACTCATCTTTACAAGTTTTGCAACCTGTACTATTGATGCTATCCCCTAAATATTTCTCAAATTATTCTCTGTGTCTGTTACCACTACCCAAATTCATCCAACCCTGACCTAGGGAGACAGTCATACATTTTGTTTTGTTTTCTTTAAATCACAATCTTATTACATTCTTATTGGGGAAAAAAATCCTTGTATTGTATGTCTAGTCACCTATATTTATTGGCAAAAGTTTCTTCTTCTTTTTTTTTTTTATAGAGACAGAGCCTCACTTTATCACCCAAAGTAGAGTGCTGTAACGTCACAGCTCACAGCAACGTCAAACTCCCGGGCTTAGGTGATCCTCTTGCCTCAGCCTCCTGAGTAGCTGGGACTACAGGCACCTGCACAACGCCTGGCTATTTTTTTGTTGCAGTTTGGCCAGGGCTGCGTTTGAACCCACCACCCTTGATATATGGGGCTGGTGTCCTACCCACTGAGCCACAGGCACCGCCAAAAACTTTTTTTTTTTTCTTGAGACAGAGTCTTACTCTATCACCCTTGGTAGAGTGCTGTGTGCGTCATAGATCACAGCAACCTCAAATTCCTGGGCTCAAGCAATTTTCTTGCCTCAGCCTCCTCAGTTGCTTGGCCAACAGGCATCAGCTACAACACGCAGCTAGTTTTTCTATTTTTAGTAAAGATGGCGTCTCACTCTTGCTCAGGCTGGTCTAGAACTCCTGAGTTCAAGCAATCCCTCTACCTCAGCCTCCCAGAGTGCTAGGATTACAGGCTGAGCCACCACATCTGGCATGAAAAGAAACTATTGATACAACAAAATGCATGAATCTCAAGAACATTATTCTGAGTAAAACCTACCTTACACAAAGGTACGTAATTTCACTTAAATGAAGTCTTAAAACAGATACTTTTCTGGGAAAAAAAAAGCAGTGGGTGTCTATGGGTTGAGGATTGACTAAGGAAAGGGCATGAGCTATCTTTCTGGGGTGATTTAATGTTCTGTATTTCAATAGGGGTTTGCACACAGGTATGTGCATTTGTTAAAACTTAGAGAATAGTACTCTTAAAATTTGTACATTTTGGTTGGGTGTGGTGACTCCCACTTGTAATCCTAGCAATTTGGAAGGCTGAGGTGGAAGGATCATGTGAAGCCAGGAGTTTGAGACTAGCCAAGACCGTACAAAGTATAATAAAATGAGCTGGATGTGGCGGTATGCTCCTATAGTCTTAGCTACTCAAAAGGCTGAGGCAGGATTGTCTGAGCCCAGGAGTTTTAAGATTGCAGTGAACTATATGATTTTGCCGCTGCAATTCAGCCTGGGTAACAGAGCAAGACCCTGTCCCTAACAAAAGAAATTTGTTAGGCACCTGTAGCTCAGCGGCTAGGGTGCCAGCCACATACATCGGAGCCAGTGGGTTTGAATCCAGCCTGGGCCTGCCAAACAACAATAACTACAACCAAAAAATAGCCAGGCATTGTGGAGGGCACCTACAGTCCCAGCTACTTGGGAGGCTGAGACAAGAAAATCGCCTAAGCCCAAGAGTTGGAGGTTGCTGTGAAAATCTTATCTAAAAAAAAAGAAAGAAAGAAAGAAAAAGAACAATTAAAAGAAAAGAAATAGTTCAGGCTTGGAGCCTGCCACAAAGACTGAGGCTGGTGGGTTCAAACCTGGCCTGAGCCTGCTAAACAACAGTAACAACTGCACCACCACCAACAAAAAAATAGCTGGGCGTTGTGGCAGGCACGTGTAGTCCCAGTTATATAGGAGTCTGAGGCAAGAGAATCAATTAAGTCCAAGAGTTCGAGGTTGCTGTGAGCTGTGATGCTACAGCACTCTACCAAGGGCAACATAATGAGGCTCTGTCTCAAAAAAAAAAAAAAAAAAAAGAAAGAAAGAAAGAAAGAAATAGCACAACCTCTATGGTTGTATGGAGATTCTTCAGAGAAATAAATATAGACTTACTATTTCACCCAGCAATCCCACTACTGGGTATCTACCCAAAGGAGAAATCATTTTATCACAAAGACAGCTGCACCTCGAATGTTTACTGCAACACAATTCACAATCACAAAGATGTGGAATCAACTCATGAGTAGATTAACATGATGTGTGGTGGGGGGTAGTGGCTAACGCCTATAATCCTAGCACTCTGGGAGGCTGAGGTGGGTGGATTGCTTAAACCCACGAGTTCAAGACCAGTTTGAGCAAAAGCAAGACCCTGTCTCTACTAAAAATAGAAAAATTGAGGCAAGAGAATTGCTTGAGTTAGAGTTTGAGGTTGCTGTGAGCTGTGATGCCACAGCACTCTACCCAGGACGACAGTTTGAGACTCTTGTCTCAAAAAAAAATAAAAAATAACAAAGTGTGATACACACACAACCACAGAGTACTTACTCTGCCATAAAAAGAAATAAATTACGAGGTCTCATTTTTGCTCAGGCTGCTCTTGAACCCGTGAGCTGAGCAATCCACCGGCCTCGGCCAACCAGAGTGCTAGGGTTACAGGCGTTGAGCAACCACGCCTCCTGAATTAATGTCTTTCACAGCAATTTGGATGGAACTAGAGACAACTATCCAAAGTGAAGTATCCCAGGAATGGAAAAAGACACACTACATATACTCTCTAGTACTTTGGAACTGACCACTGGGCACAGAGGTACAGAGAAATAAAAGGTATTGTAAATCAAGAAAGGGGAGGCGGAGAGGGATAATAACCTACCTAACAGGTATGATGAACACTATTTGGGTGATGGATACACTAACAGCCCTGACATAAGCATTATAAAAACTATCCATGTAACAAAAACATTTGTACCCCCTTAATATTTAAAAAAGAGAGAGAAAAAGAGATAAACTAGGTGCAATGTAATCCTAGCACTTTGGGAGGCCAAGATGGGAGGATTGCTTGAGGCTGGAAGTTATAGACCAGCCTGAGTAGGAGTGAGACTCTCTCTCTACTTAAAGGTAGAAAAATTAGCCAGTAGTAGTGGCACAGGCCTACAGTGCCTGCTACTGGGGAGGCTGAGACAGAGCATCACTTGGGCCCAGGAATTTGAGGCTGCAGTGAGCTATGATGAAAACACTACACTCCAGCCTGGGTGACAGAACAAGACCCTGCCTCAAAAATAAGTAAGTAAATAAAATAAAATAATTTTTTGGTAAAACTTCAGGTTAATAACAATAATTTTTTAAAAAATAATAAATAAATAAAATTTCAGGTGAATGTGAGGGTATAACCAGGTCACAGAATTAGAATTTCTTAGGGATAGTCCGTCTTGCAGTTGTGTCCTGCACCCAAAAGGTGTACCATACTCTCCTACATTGTGCCCATTAAGTGAGGGCACACCACCTGGGTGTGGTAGCTCATGCCTGTAATCCCAGCACTTGGGAGGCTGAAGTGGGTGGACTGCCTGAGCTCACAGGTTTGATACCAGCTTCAGCCAGAGGGAGACCTCGTCTCTAAAAATAACTGGGTGTTGGGGCAGGTGCCTGCTGTCCCAGCTACTTGGGAGGCTGAAACCCAAGAATTTGAGGATGCTGTGAGCTGATACCACAGCACTCTACCAAGGATGACAAAGTAAGGCTCTGTCTCGGAAAAAAAAAAAAAAAAAAAAAAAATAAATATATATATATATATATTTTATATATTTTTATATAAAAATACATATATAAATAAATATATATATATAAAAACATACATACAAAAACAAATAAAAAAAAAAAATATATATATATATATATATATTTTATATATTTTTATATATAAATACATATATATAGATATAGATATAGATACATACATACATACACACACATATAAAAAAACAAAATATATATAAATTTTTATATATAAATACATATATATAGATATAGATACAGATACATACATACAGACACACACACATATAAAAAAACAAAACAAAACAAAACACAAGAATAATATTATAGGCTTGGCGCTGGTAGGTCATCAGTTAGGATGTCACCACATGCACTGGGGCTGGTGGGTTCTAACCAGCTGGAGCCTGCTAAGAACAAACAAAAAAACAGCCAGGCGTTGTGGCGGGCACCTGTAGTCCCAGCTACAAGGGAGGCTGACATAAGAGAATCACTTAAGCCTAAGAGTTTGAGGTTGCTACAAGCTGTGACACCCGAGACCTAGTGATATTGTTTCAAAAAAAAAAAGAATAAGATTACATATGCTAGACACACTATCCTGAAATAGGATTTCTTACCACCATAGATACCTTTCTATGACAATCCTTTAGGGAGCCACCTTGTTCTTTTGAATGGCTGCAAACTATAGCACAGTATAAACACACTTTATTTTTTCAGTGATAAAGTGTTAGACTACCTATACTTTTTGTGTATTTCAAATGTTACAAATAACCGTCCTTAACACAAAAATCCTTGTACTTTTAGGTAAGTCTAATGGAATAAATTCCTGAAAGTAGAATTTCTGGGTCAAAGAGAATGAACCTTTACAACTTTGCTAAGTTCTGTCAAAAGTGTTCTCTAAACAAGTTGTACAAATTTACAATCCCACCAACAGGAGTTTGAGAATGTTCTTCTCCCAAGATGCTAACACCAGAAAATTTTGACTGATCTTTCAAATTTTTGACTACCTTACAACAAATGTTATCTTGTTTAATTTAAATTTGCATTTCCCTGACCAATAATAGAGTCAAGTCACAGCCTGTTAATGTCATTTGCATTTCATCTGCAAACTGCATGGTCACTAACCTCAGCTCATTTTTCTAGGCCTCATTAACTACACTCCCTACCTCTGGTTGTGTGTCCCTTCCTCTCATCCATCCCCTATATTGGCAAGATGATCACTAAACACAAATCCAATCATATCCCCCTAATCGCACTCCACAGTCAACAAGATTAATTCTAATTCTTCAATCATCACACTCAGATCCTCCATGGTCACAATGATAATGCAAACACATCATCATCGACAGAAAACGTTTCTTGATCACGTACTGTATACTGTTCTAGTACTCACATGTACTAACCTCATTAATATTCACAACAATCCTTTGAGGTAGCAAATATTTTCCTCCCATTTTCTTTGCTTTGAGACAGAGTCTAACTATGTCACCCTCAGTAGAGTGTTGTGGCATCACAGCAACCTCAAACTCCTGGGCTTAGGCGATTCTTTTGCCTCAGCCTCCAGAGTAGCTAGGACTACAGGCACCAGCCACAACGGCCAGCTATTTTTTTTTGTTGCAGTTTGGCTGGGGCCAGGTTCAAACCTACCACCCTTGGTATATGGGGCCGGCACCCTACCCACTGTGCCACAGGTACTGCCCTGGTTATTATTATGATTTTTTTATTATAGTTGTCATTATTGTTTGGCAGGCCTGTGCAGGCTTCGAACCTGCCAGCTCCAGTGTATGTGGCTGGCGCCCTAGCTGCTGAGCTACAGGCACCGAGTCTTTCCTCCTTACCTCACATTTGGACCTCTGGTCAAGCCAACCTTATTTCAGCAATTCCCGGCTACTTTTACCACTGTGCTCCTCTGCAGACTTTCCTGCCACTATGGACATCCTTAGTCGGTATTGCCCTGCTCTTGGCCCTTGTCTGTTGAGTGGAGGATGACTAATTTTTTTACACCCAGCTCAGAAAAGGCCCAAAAGCTAGGAGAATGGTATCTCAGAACCTATTATCAGATTTGGAAGTGAACTTAAAGGGACATCTAGTTTTGTGTTTTACGAACTATGGATCGCAACCCTCCTTAGTGAGTTAAGACTAGGACTTTCATAAAATTGAAATAAAATAGAATAAAAATATCAGAGGGCAGGGAGTGGGGCTATGTATCATTTCAAGAGTGTGTATTGTTTTGTGAAAGTTGTATACACTAGGCTGCAAAATAAAATGTATTTTTTACTGTGGGTAATGGTCCAAACACCATGCCAACTCTCCATGCCAGAAGTCAGAACGATACTTTCCAAATCCCTGATTATATCAGTCTCTTAACTTTGAAACTTTCTGAGCTTTCCTATTTCTGTTAAGATTAAAAACAAAACAGTATCTCGCAATGCCTCCCCCTGGCTCTGCTGACCTAGACTCCTTCTGCCTCCTATCACCACTTTCTCCTGAGGTTACCCCGAGCCTTTGAAGGTGCTGCTTGCTCTGCCTGAGACACTGTTTCCTTTCCCCTATGTCAGCTAATTTCAGTTAATCCTTTAGGATTCTGCTGAAATATCAATTTCTCCCCCAAACTTCCAATTCTTAGCTTAGGTCATGTCTCCAAATTATATACTCTCAATGCATGCTGGACATTTTCTTACAAGCATTCATCACAATTGTTAATTGAATAATTATCTGTTTAATTGCTGCCTCTTTCCTTAGTCAGATTCCTTCCATGTTAATTCTAGAAACTCACACTTCTGTTTTGCTGTTCATAGGAGGGAGAAACTTGGCCAATATTTGTTAAATAAAACAACAGTCTACCGTCCAAAGTGAGAATCATCTCAGAAACCTCTTGACACCAGTCCTTACTCCATACAATGATTCCTAATCAGCATTGTACTAATGGCAGCTACCACTTACAAAGCCCATGTAATATGCCAGACATGATGCAAACACTTTCCTAAGACAGCTTATTTTGGCATCACAATACGTCAAAAGAAAGGTATTATTTACATACAAACTGGGGAAATGAAACTTACAAATTGGGAAATGAAAGATTCGAACAGCCCTTCAAAGTTAAATGCAACCACTTAGTGCCAGAGCCAGGATTTGAACTCCATCTATCTTACCCTATCACCATCCTAGTACCTGCAGTACTGTATCACATTGCTTGTCCACACATCAGCCACTCACTCCCCACTCGATTACACTCTTTGGAGGCAAGAACCAAGGCACAAGCACACAGTAAAGCCTTATTAAATACATTTGCTAAATGAATAAAGAGGGATGGGAAACAGCAAGACTTTAGGTTGCAGAGCATTTGGTAAAATCAATAAAATAACCCAGCTGGAAGGGACTATCCCCTCCCAGTGTAGGAATCTCCCTAAAATTCCTGAGGAGGGTGGCTTGCTATATACCCCCTGCTACAGCTAGCAGTCTTGTCAGTCAGCTATAGTTACTAATTCAATGGGATTTCCAAGCATTTATTTAGCATCTACTACACACAAAGCTCTATGCTATGCACTGACGGCAGATGTGAGTATGACTAAAGGTAGAGGACCTAAGTGCCCGGTAGCAGGGGAGTCAACCACACATCACAGGGGAGCAAGTGTAATGCAGTTGTAACCAGGCTATACCCACAGTATGAGAATGAGCTTTGAGAGCCCAGAGGAAGCAGCAATCAATTCCTATTGTGAGGATGAGGGTTGATTTGATAGCATTCCTGCATGAATTAAAGGATGCATGTTAAAGTTCACTCAAATCCTAACAGAAAATTCCTCCCCTGGTGGGGAGGGTGTGTGTGCAGCGATGTTGACGGGGAAACCTCCTTGAGCCTTCTGGAGTGAAATAGGAGTAAAATCCTCTCTCCATCAGTCTAAAAGTATTCTAGGATAACTACCTTGTTCTCTCTGATTTCTCTCTCTTCAGGGCAAACATTCCTCAGTTTCTTTGACTGGGTTGTCTCATGACAGACTATAAACCCACAAATTTCCTCCTCTAGGTACAAAAATTTTATCTATCCTTCAAGGCCAAAGTCAACACTACCTTCTCCATCACGTTCCCTAATAATTACAGGGGAGTGGTATCTTATTTGCATAAAAAAAGCGCACAAGGTAAATTCTCTGATAAGGTACAGTATACATAGTTTTCTGTATGCAATTCAAAATAGCCAGTTTTCCTCCAGTTCTGAATCATACTGTGTACCTTTGGTTTACAGCAGACATACTCTCTACTTGAACAAATTTTCTTTAGGCTCCCCTGGGCCATGACCTTGGCTCCTCATACCCTTCAACTGTAGGCCTAAGTTGGTTGTAGAAGAATACTAAGTTTAGTCAGACTCTTTCCACCCTTGATACGAGATCACTCTTGATGTCTGATCAACTTCCTCATCCCCCACTTTGGCTTTAACAAGAATCCTGCTGGGTTCCTTTCGCAAACCACCTCCCCCCACCGTGCTGTCTCCTCTTAGTAATTTTCTATACATTAACACTGTTAGTCTGCTCATTGACTATAAATCTCCAGCAGTCTTTGCTGCAATCAGAGTTGAGCTCCATCTCTCTCTCCTGCATAGTCTTCAGTAAAGTCTTCCTATTTTAACAAGTCTCACAATTATTTTTTTGTTTGTTTGAGACAGTCTCACTGTTGCCCCAACTACCAGTGCCCTCAATAACGCCCAGCTCATTTTTCTATTTTTAGTAGAGAACAGGGTCTTTCTCTTGCTCAGCTGGTCTAGAACTCCTGAGCTGAAGCAACCTTCCCGCCTCAGCCTCCCGGAATGCTAGGATTACAGGCAAAAGCCGTGCTCCCAGCCATAATTACTACTTCTTTAATAGCCAAAAGAAGTAGGTGGGTAGAAAAATTAGCTGGGAGTTGTGCTGGGCGCCTCAGGCAAAAGAGGATCACTTGAGCCCAAGAGTTTGAGGTTGCTGTGAACTATGATGCCAGGGCACTATACCCACAGAGACTTGTGTCTCAAAAAAAAAAAAAAGTAGGTGATGTGTTGAGAGCCACATTGTACTTTGTGGAGATCAGTGAATTCATTCTATGAAGTGATAGTATAAGGTGAAGAAATGGCAACTGCTTTCTTCCCTTTCCTTCAACATTTTTCTTACTATCTCTAGTAAAATCCTTTCTTGTACATGGATCATGTATTGTTTACACATGTATTACATAGTGTATTTTTCATTTTCATGGTCCCAGAGTGCCCAGCATGGTAGCACAAAACAGGCCCTTTTCATCTTTGTCTTTAGATGCTGCTCAAGCCTGTTAATGCTCCTCTCAAAAGGTGATATCCATGACTGAAAAGAACATTCCAGACATGATGTGGCCAATATGCAGAGTCACTATCTTCTCCCCACACCCCAAACCAGGTCGCTTCTATTAACTCAGTTGAAGGCTCCTTTAGCTATTTTAACATCCATAGTTCACTCATACTGGCCTTCTGGTCTCCTAAAATCCATGGTCCTTTTCAGGAGTCTGTTATTAAGCCCAAATTCTCACCATCCCATATTTATTTGTACAAGTCTTTACATTTATCCCTGTTTAACCGTTTCTTGCTTTTCCGTCCAAGGCAGCAGCCTGTTGATAAAGGTGTTTTTGAAGCACAATTCTGTGGTTTGACATCACCCTCTGTGATTTTTACTTGGGTGGTAACAGGAAAAGGAGACCAAATAGCCTTCAGCCACAGGGTGAAAGGGGCCTCCAGGAGGTCGTCCCTGGTCCTGGGTCTCCATGGAGAAGCCACAGGTGCTAATGGAGGTCTGTTACCTACGTAGTTTGAGCGCTTTTCTTTTTTCCAGAGCTCCCTGAGATTCTCCCTTTTACCCTGGGTCTCTTCAGCTCTCCTAGATAGTGGACTTCCCAAGCCAACAGCCCCTCAACAAGGTGGAAAGAGGGGGTTTCTATAAACCTCGCACCAGGGCTCGCAGCCCCCAGCAGGCAGCTCCTAAACCGCGTTCCCGCGGTGCCTGGCTCTTCTCCGGAGTCTCCCCTCCCCCACCGCTAGCGCTGTCCCCCAGCCTCACTGAATGGCTGGTGGGCAGAGGACCCCGCTCCAGTCCCTGGGCCTGGCCGCCGGGAGAGTGGGCAGCCCAAGACTCTGTCCGTGGGGACCTGGCGCAGCGGCCCAGCCCCGACAGAACGGGCGGGCTCCAAACAGCGCTGGCGGGGCGTGGGCACGGCGCGGGAGGGGAGATTTGCACCGCCCCAGAACGGGCCTGAACCGCTGCAGGAGCCGCGTCCCTCTGCGCCCCGGGGAGGGAAAGGTGGCCCCGGCGCGCGGGTGGTGGCGGCGAGCTGGGCCCGCGATGCAGGGCCGGGAGTGGGCCGGCCCGTACCTGATCTTGAAGTCTCGGTTATAGATGGTCCGCAGCCGCTCGCGATCTGTCTCCAGGTCCAGTCCCTGAACGACCAGGAAACTCTCGAAGCACTGGCCCGTCTCCCGGAGCTGCCGGCAGCTGAACTTACTGGGCATCGCGGTGGCGGCTGCGGCCCAGGCAGGAGGGTCCGTGGAAATGAAACTGAAAGTCGCCGCAGCGGCGGGAAGTTGGCGGCCCTAAGATGAGGGTACAGCAGGGGGGAAACCCCCTAACTCTGACCCCTGATCCTTCGGGATCCTTTCTCCCCACCAGGTTTCTCTTTTCCTACCTGAACGTTCCCTCTGGTTCTTCGTCCTATCCCCTCCCCCTCTTTGCATTAACTCTTTCCTAAGGCTTCTGACCCCTCCCTCAGGGCCCTCCCCTTACCCCAAGCTCCCTCCCCTGGCTTCTATCCAGTATGAGAACGTGGCTACCGCTTGGGGCCCCCTGAACTGCCTAGGAGGACCTGCTAGACTCAGCTAGGGCTACTCCCACGCCCACCCTCCTCGGGACTTATTGGAAAGCGGGGGAGCAAAGGGCAAGGACTGGGACCTGGGCTGGCTGCAGCTGGACTCGGGGCAGCTCACCCAGCACCTCCCCCAGCCTTTCAGGGACAGAAACTAGTACGAAACGGAGAGGCACGCCCCCCACCAGCCCGCATTTTCCTTGGGGTTTTCAGACCCTGGGAGATAAGAGTCAAAGAAGTTTGGGGGAAAGAACCAAGTGTCTCAAAGATAAAGGTGTGTACGTGTGGGAGGGAGGGACAAGGGGCTCTGCCAGGGAAAGTTATTACTTCTCTCCACCAAAGAGGCCTCTTTATATGCGGAGAAGCTGGTGATCCTTACTCTGGAGCTACACGTTTGGGCACTTAACTGCATCCCAGTATGTATTGCTCTTTAATGTCTACTGGTATTTAAATAAGGCTGGCCACCTTCATCAAAACATTAGCTTCTTGAGAGCAAGGGACCGTTATATGTTAGGCAATAAATGGTTAATAGCGACAGCATTAGTACCAGGAAGAAAAGTAAGACTCCTGTGCTTCCTAAGTTTAGACAAACTAAAGGTGATGGAGTTATCACAAAAACATACAATAACAAGCTTTCGCATCTGTTTATCTTCCAGAATGAAATAACAAAAACACACACTAGAATGGGACAAAGATAAGTTCTATTAAAAAAAAAAAAAAGTTTTAAATCAAGTATACCAGAGTTCCAAATATATCAAAGGTAGTGTTGTTCTCCAAAGTAGTTACCAGTAGGAGGCCGCATACTCAAGCTAAGGAATTGAAGAATGTCCAGATCCAAGTTATGCTCCAGCTGGGCTACCCTTGTACCTTTTCCCAGGCTAACCACCAACTAAAGCCAGGAATAATACTTTAGCAACAGAAAATGCAATGTCAGTGGGAACCAAAGCTACAGGGATAGGGAAAAACAAAACAGGGGAAAAGTGTTAGAAACTGATGATGCAAAGTAGAGGAAAAAAGTGGAATAGCCCAAGATTTTACCTTTTTCTCACTCAGAAAAAGAGGGTGAAGTCCTAAAAAACTGCTGTTACTTATCATCTCAGAAACCTACAATCCCCTGTACCCAAACTGAACATCTGGCTCCATTCTGATAAGCATTACTCCTGGACACATGACTGCCTTTTCCCCCCCAATCTGGTGAGGTTTCTCTCTTGGATGTTCTCAAAACATGCACAAACAGCTGTGGTAAAAATGTGATGTTGTGTGGGCTTTGGTTATGGTGGCACTTGTAACCAGTTTTCCTGGAAAAATCTACTACTCAAGGGATTGTAATTGTTATTTAATGCATGCTGCTCTAGATGTATGGAATGGTATTCCTTCCCACCTTTCACATCCAGCTCTGATCTCACTTTTTTGAAGTCTTCCTTAAATCCATTTGCACTTGTAGGAATCTAACTCGAAAGTTTTAACATTGATTTCAGTGAGTCCAAACGTACTGAAGGCAGTTTGAAATTTAACTTAGGCAAATGTCAGTACTGGAATAAACCCATATCCAAGATAACCGAAATAATGAAAGACGAGAGGCTGTGGCAGTACAGTTGAACCTCCTTATTTGCAAATTCACCTGCTCACATAATTTATTTGTAGCCCCCAAATCAATACTTGCAGCAATTTTGTGGTCATTCATGGCCATACACAGTGTAGCAAAAAATTAGAGTTGCCCCATGAGCATGTTCCCAGCTAAACAACACAGTGATGCTTTGCCTCCTTGTTTCACATTATGAGCAACTGCCCCTTTTGGGGTCTATTCAATGTCATAATTTTTGCATTATTGTACTTTTTGCTATTGATTTCACAGCTTAAAATGTCCCACAAATGCAGTGTTAAAGTGCAGTTTAGTATTCTTATGCACAAAGCTTTACAGAAAAAATGGTTAGATAGGCTTCATTCAGAGTGTTCACTAATTCAGTGTTCCAAGTGACTTTATGGAACCTAACTAACCTGAAGGAGAGAATCAACTATATATTCTTATACATAACAGAATTCTTTTTGGCATCTTGAATTTGAAGAGGTGTGAGATTGGTTTCTGTCCTCAAAGGGCTGATATTAACTCTACAAATTTATGTATACCTGCTAAAAGAGGACTTAAGTTAGCTCAACTTAAACTATGGGACCATCCAGTTTTGTCTTATCCTGTATTTACCAACCTTCCTTTCTTTGATTTTCCACATATTAGATAGCAGAAAAACTAGAAGGAGGTCATGAGTATCTTATTTATTTGATAGTTCTTTATAAAATCGTACATTTATAAATTAGCATTCAGGTATTCTCAGTCTTTGAGTTGGGAATGTGCCAATTTGTGCCAAGCACTCATGAACCTTGATGAGAACAGCATCAAAAGTCTAGATAATAAAACAAAGAACGGGCACTGGAACCAGGCAACCAGGCAAACAAACTTGCTTCAGCCACTGAAGCTCAGATGAGTGTTTGGCAGTACTCATTTCAAACTCAAATATAGGAGTGAGGCCTCACAAAAAAATTCCTATCCCATCTGGCTTGGAAACCTTTGTCCTATGATACCATATGCTGATTTCAGCACCATCTGATAAAACAGACACAATTCAAGCAAATATTCTGTGGAGGGATGTTAAGAAGTCCGGGTGGGTGCAGGACCTTGGCAAGGAAGGTTCACTTCCACCCAGGTATACAAATAACCAAGGGTTTTAGATAGTCAAGAGATGAAGAGTCTTTTTAAAAAGTCTGTCTGAGCTAAGGTAATCAATGGGATAGCCTGGGGGCAGGATGGCAGAGTTAATAAGTTAAAGGCAAAAATATGTGAAATCTGTTTGTATTACAAGTAGAATGAAAGACAGCTCATGTCCTTGAAAAGGTGGGAGGCTTGAAATGGATGTGGGTGAAGCACACAAACTCCTTCTGGTTCTCCCCAGGGAACCAGGATAAAAGCTTTTTCCACAACTCTGTAGCCAAGCTAGCTAAAGAGAGGGCAGCTGCATTTAGAGTTAAGACGATGTGAAATATTGCCAACTTCAAGGTAGAGGGATTCTTTCATTTCTACTTTCTGCCTCATAATTACAGCTGTACTCTAGGCTTTCAGAATGATAGGTAGAGAAGACAACTAGATTTTCCTTTTTGACATTTAAAACAAAACCTTTGACACACTGGTAGCCATTGAGCAAAGAGTAGTTACGATCTACAGAGACAATGCTCTAGCCTTTTAAAAAAAAAAAAAAAAAAAAAAAAAAAGCTGTGTTTTGTCTTTAGATGTTCACAGAGTCAGTATTAGTTGAAGATAGGAACCAATTTCAGAAACCCTAAACATTCTCAACAAATAAGATCATATAGCTGAGTATCTTACCTTGGGAATAAAGGCTGAAGAGATGAACCAAAAAGCAGAGACTCAGACAATTTTAGAACAAAACAGGTATATTTCTATTGGACTACCTGATACAGAGGATAGTGTGGTATGGATGGATAATATGAATGACAAATAAAACAAATATATTTTATTTGAAATAAACAAAAAAATGCTTACATAGCTCAATGGGTCACTTGGAAACAAACTTGCTTAACTATTACTGAGCAAAAACAAAGTTTAAGCAGAAATACCCTTCTTTTTTGACATTTATTTGGAGATTTAAGAAGACACTACTTGGTTTTTAAAAAACTGA
>CAUYPK010168205.1:0-32815 GCA_963574355.1 Loris lydekkerianus | reverse complement strand
GACTCAGCAAGGCCCGGCCTGAAACTGCCTCTACCTAGATACAGCCAATGTGGTACCATGCCACTGGCCCGACCCTGTCACTCACCTCTTCCCCCGCCTTCTTTCCCTGCCCCTTCTCCACAATAAAAAAAAAAAAAAAAGCCCCAAGTTCCTTTTGAATGCTTTGTTTCAAAAAGTCCTAATCTCACCTGGTCAACACAGAACTCAAGCAACACCTTTTGTTCTGTAATATGTAGCACCCTGTCCACCCTTCAAAGCCATTTTGGAACTCATTTTCTGGAATGGCCACCAGAGCTGTCTTTGTACCAGGTCTAACAATTAAGTGTGCAAATTCATCCTAGAAAAAGTGCTACATAACTCATTGCTGAATATCACTATGGTCACCTTCAGTGTACTCCCCTTGGCCATCTGGTGATGGTAGTAATATTTGACAATGAGGCTGGTAGCAACTTTTTCTAGGTTGAGTTTGCGAACTTAATTGGCAGACTTCGTAAGATAACAGTTCTGATGGGCATTCCAGATAAAGAGTTCCAAAGTTGCTTCAAAGGGTATACTACGCCCTGGCATCAGCACACTGCTTCCCAAGGGGATAACCTTGAAGTTGACCATAGTGCTATTCAACAATAAAGTATGTAGCACTTTTTTTTTAGAATGAGTTCATAAACTTAATTGTTAAAGCAGTATACAGATTTTGTCTAGGACAGAGGTTCTCAACCTGTGGATTGCGACCCCTTTGTAACAATGAAAATACATCCTGCATATCAGATATTTACATTACTATTCATAACAGTGGCAAAATTACAGCTATGAAGTAGCAACGAAAATAATTTTATAGTAGGGGGTCACCACAACGTGAGGAACTATATTAAAGGGTCGCAGCATTAGGAAGGCTGAGAATCACTGGTCTAGGATGAGATTAACGCACTTAGGTTATGTTAGGTAACTGTAGATTTTATGATCCTGCAAATCCACCAGTGGAGGAAAATTAAAGACATCTTGAGAAAAAGGAACAGAAGACACAGGTCAGAGGTAAACCACAATAATGTATACATTTTTATATTTAAAAAATAAGATTAGCACTCAACTTTAGCAATGTCAATTATTTTCTATTTCTAAACTTATACAAATGTTCTAGAGTATTAATTTTTATTTATAATTCTGTGTACATGCAATATTTTAGGATTTCTCCTTTGGAAGTTAACAGTACATTAGAAATACTTTTGTGTTTTTTTTGCAGGTAACATACTAAAAAACCTACTTTTGAGTGCACCCAGTCCTGTTGAAAAGTTTATGCCTTTCTAGGTCCGGTCTTATGATTCCAGAATTGCTAAATATCATCTCCTGGGTCTCAATACTATTAGCTGCTTTTATATAAATCTTAACCACTTTCCTCTTCTCATATGCCACCAAAGGACACAGAAGTACATGGGAAAATCTTTGCTCTTTCTTTTACCACCACTTTATCTTACATTTTTTTTGTTTGTTTTGTTTGCAGTTTTTGGCCGGGGCTGGGTTTGAACCCGCCATCTCTGGCATATGGGGCTGGCACTCTACTCCTTTGAGCCACAGGTCGCCCTTATCTTACATTTTGACAGGTACCTTTAACATAATTTAACAGTCTCAGGATTCCGAAAAGGTCTACAAAAGTAAAACTACATATATTCAATTTTACATGTTGACAAAATTATGGTTGAATAGGAACTACTGAATTATACCATGAGTTTTATATGTGTAAATATTTATGTACAATATGTATACTATTTATCATATACATCAAGTTATACATATAGTACATGATTGAATGCATTCAAATTATTTGAAAAATTGCTCTGTGGAATTGTATGTAAGCCTTTGATGTTTTTTCAAAATTTGATTTCAGATGAGGGCAAAAACTGAATAATTTAGATCCTCTTGATACTAATCTGAGACTGGCACAGAAATAACAGAAAACTTTCCATATATGCTCAATAATGAACAGATTTTCTGCCCCCAAGATGGCATCTTGTACACATTATATGTGCATACTCCATTGTCAGTTGTCATGACTCCTGCCATAATAACCTGTGTGCCTCACCTCTTTCCTGAGGGAGCTGGGCATCAGGGGTTATCCAAAGTAGCTGGCTTGGTGGACCTGTATCCAACAGCACAACCTATTGCAGGGCAGAGAATGAAATCACAGATGTTATAGAGATGAGAAAAATACATTGGAAGATGCAACCAACCATTAAGGTTTGTCCATGGAAATTGTCACTCCAAATATCAAAAGGGGAAGAAAATCATGGACTCAGTTTCTAATATATTTACGAAAAACAGAAATAGTATCTAATTAATCTCTACTAGTACAGTTTTAACAGTACCATGTGCTAACTGCGCGACTGGAGCTCTTACTACAAAGTTTTAATGATCATTATGTTAACAAGGAAAAACAGTTATTTAGAAGGAGAGACCACTACCCCTCCCACAGCTTTCCATCTTTCTGGATTCAATTCTTCCTTCTTGCAAAGTATTGTGGACGCTCCTCTTTTTACCTCCTCCATCTTTTTTTCTTTTGCAGTCTTGGTTTCTTCCTTTTGGTTCAATCCAGCTTCCAAACAAGTTATGAAGTTACCCCTGTTGATGTCAGTCTCTTTTGGGGTTCATAAGTCTTGGTGGTATCATCCAAGGGCCCTTCTCAACCCACAGGGAAGCTGCTGTTTTGGTTTGATGTGTCCAATATTGCCCCAAATTAGAGGTTCATCAGCAACATTAAGCCGGCTGTGATCTCTCATCTTGTTTTTCTGAATATCTGATGCAGGGAAAAGAGAAGAGAGGAATATGACCACAGAAAAATGAGGGAATCACCAAGGACCTGAGGCATCTCTAAGAAATGAGAGAAGACAAATTAAAAATGTGAATAGATCCAAAATACAATCTCAACTGCTAGCCATCATTATGGTTACCTCCCCGCCTCCTCATTACTGCAGTAGCTACCTAACTGGTCTCCTTGCTTCTATTCTTGCTTTCCTTCTGTCTCCTCTTAGTAGAGCAATCTGGGTGGTCTGTTTATATCTTAAGTTGGATCATTTCATCTCAAAATTCTCCAACGGCTTAATCTTACTCAAAATAAAAGCTGAAGTTTTTACAGAAGCATAAGAGGCCCTACAGAATGTGTTCAGTATTACTTCTAACCTCTACCATTCGAAATAAAAGCTGAAGGCCTTAACAAATGCATAAAAGTCCATAGATGTAACTGTTACGGCCAGGTGTGGTGGCTCACGCCTGTAATCCTAGCACTCTGAGAGGCCAAGGCCAGCTGATGAGCTAATGAGGTAGAGACCAACCCCAGCAAGAGCAAGACTTGTCTCTAAAAATAGCCAGGCATTGTGGCCGGCACCTGGAGATCCAGCTACTCAGGAGGCTGAGGCAATTGATCCCAAGAGTTTGAGGTTGCTGTGAGCTATGACACTACGGTACTCTACCAAGGGCGTCAAAGTGAGACTACAAAAAAAAAAAAAAGAGTATGCACCATGTACGTCAGACCTTTTACTATTCTCAATCTTCTTCAGCCACACTGACTTTTTTTCTCTTCTTTCTTGCCGTTTTTCCAGTGTTTGCTTGTATGTCCCCTTCTCAAGGTCTACTGTAATTATCTGATTAAAAACTTACCCCCTCCTTTCCATCCTGATATGGCTTACCTTGGTTAACATTAATTCTTCTTTTTATTTATGGTACTTTATCACTTTCCAACATGGTACATGAATTACTTATATATTGTTTGTTGTTCTCTCGCTAAAATAAATGTAGGCCCCTAGGCTTCAAGAGGGCAGGGATTTTTGTCGGTCTTGTTCACTGTTGCAGTCCCAACATCTGAAACAGTGCTTGCATTAGTAAGCGCTGGGTTAAAAATTGGCTGAATAGAAGGAGATATGAATGGATGCTGGAGAGAAGAATAAACAGAACGGGTCAGAGACCCTGTAAGTAGGAAAAATGGGCGGGAAAAGCCCATCCTGGGGAATGGCCGAGGGTGGAAACCGCAGCTCTTTCCCTCCCCCATCTGGCCTCAAAACCCCCCATCCCTGCTCGCAGCCTCGGGAGACCCAGGAATGGGGCACGTTTAAGAGAGGTGAGTGACGACCGCCTGCTCCCCTTTCGGCGGCGGCTAGCGTCCCACATCAGCCCAAGGTACAGACCTTGGGGCCCACACTTTCCCGAAGAAAAGAGATGCGGAAACCCAGACTAGCTGCGTTTTCTAGTCCTCCAACAATCATTTCCGGCGATTTTCTAGCAAACGTCTCAACTCTCTGGTCGAGGCGTTCCCTAGCAATTCCCCGCTTCCCTCCACCTACTGGTTCAGCCTTGGAAGATTTGCGGAGCATAGATGAGGCGTGGGAAACCTCAAGGTGGCAGAAATGTTGCTGTATCCACCCACTACTCTCGCGGAGGAAACTCTAGATAGGAATGGGCAGAAGTTTTGTGACAAACATATGAAAAAAGTTACTGTTATTTATTAGCTAAGAACACAATTGTCTTTCAAAAATTCATTAAGAAGATGTTATGCCTTCAGAAAAGTTGAGTATGATTCCCTATATACCCATCATTCAAATTAAAAAATAAAACCCTGCCACACTTGTTTCATTCCTCTCCTCCATTTTTGTTATTTTAAAGCAAACCTCACACGTTATCTCAACTTCATTATGCATCTTTTTAAAAAGGGACATTTTCTTACAGGTTCAATCCTTTTGTCGAGAATACTTTCCAAGTACATACAAAATACTCACTTTATGTTTTTGAAATTTATCTTTAATAAAAAAAAGCAGCTCTAGCTCATTCATTTTAACTGCCACAGGTCTTTTATATTTTCTTCCGGATAATCTTTTAATTAACATTATGATTATTTCCAGTTCACTCAGGACTTTAGAAAGTGTACGATTTTTGTCTTTGATTAAATAAATATATTTCATTTTGTTATGTTGGCTGCTTTTTGAAGTAATTGTTTTCTTGGACTTTGCCTTTCTAAAAGGATAATTCCCCATACTTTTATTGTAGAAAGTTCATATTCTAATGCAGGAAAGAACAACCTAAAACAGATGTGCAACATAGAAGAAACTTAAATGCATATTATTAAGTGAAAGAAGACAATTTGAAAAGGCTACATCTTGTAAGATTCCAACACGTGACTTTCTGGTAAAGTCAAAACTATGGAGAAAATAGAAAGATTATATATGTAGCATCTTAAACAACAACAACAAAAATCAGTGGTCGCCATGGATTGCAGGGAGGAATCCAAATAGGCTGAGCACAGAGGATTTATTTATTTATTTATTTTGAGACAGAGTCGCCCTCGGTAGAGTACCCTGGCGTCACAGCTCACAGCAACTTCAAACTCTTGGGCTCAAGAGATTCTCTTGCCTCAGCCTCCCAGGTAGTTGGAAGTACGGGTGCCCCCCACAACTCCCGGCTATTTTGTTGTTGTTGATTAGCAGGCCCAGACCGGGCTTGAATCTGCTAGCCCCCTTGGTGTACGTGGCCGGCGCCGAGCCACTCCGACGATTTTTTGAGCAATGAAAATATTGCATATAAATAGGTAATGGCACATACATGCCATTAAACATCTGTCCAAACCCACAGAATATACAGCACCAAGAGTGAACCCTAACCACGACTCTGGATAATAATGTGTCAATCTAGGTTTATCAGTTGTAATAAATTTACCACTCTGGTTGGGAATGTCGACTGTGTGTGAGAGGTATGCACTTGTGGGGGGTAGCGAATATATGGGAAGTGTCTGTAACTTAAGCTCCATTTGCTGTGAACCTAAAACTACTTAAAAAAATAAAGCCTACCAAAAACAAAACAAAACAAAACATATTTACTACATTTTCCCGGAGAAAAGAGATGCGGAAATAGAGACTAGCTCCTCAAACTGTTAAATATATTTGTGCTTAACTCCATCATTTACATACATTGAATATTTTCTGTTTGCTGCTCATCATTATATTGACATATAACATGATGAAAATATATTCCAGGAAAAATGCCGTATATCGGAGATATATTTTAGAAAACATAGGATATATTTTTAAATAATGCATTCTTGTAGGTCTTCATAAAACTAAAAACTGTAATATTGGAATGTATATGGCACATAGTTCTCTTTTAAATAAAGTTACTGAAATGAGGCAAATGGTGTTACCAATCATAGGTGCTTTGTGGCAATTGTTTTTTTCAAAAGCCCGTTTTAGTTCATCTATTCAGCAAACATTTCTGAAGCAACTGTTCTAAGAGCTTGGAATACGAGCGGACGAAACGGTTAAAGAGCTCTACCCCGTGCAACTCACATTCAAAATCTGATGAATTCATACTTCCATTGTCTTCGTTGTCTTCGTTTTCTGTCTTCGTACACTAAAGAAGATAAATTTGATGTTCAAATTAATCTGTTTCCCCAACGTACCAACAGTTCCAAACCAGCCAAGCTGTGATTTCAGTTACAGCTTTTCAGGGTCTGCAAGGTTGGACCACTGAGAAGAGTTCTCTGCAAGTCCTAGAAGGGCGAGGCGTGCGTTTCCATGGCGACCGGGGAGGAGACTGGCGCCGTCTGAGCAGAGAGGTTCGCGTCGTGTCTCTGAGCCCGGGTGGGTTGGGGGGGTTGGGCTGGGTTCCTTCTACTTCCAGGCCTAAGGGAGTAGGCTTCGGGCTCCCTCAGCCCCACCTCCAGGCAGTCAGGACCCGAAAGTCCTGGGGAGAATCTGAGGCTGCTGGGCAGGTGGGCTGGCTCAGCGGCAGCATCCGGTCCTGAGGCAGAGAAGCCCTGTCGGGGTGCTTTTGGGGCAGGGTGAGGCCTGCGGCATGGTGAGTGCCGGAGGGAGGATGGAGCGGGGTGTGTGTGTGTGTGTCTGGTAGGGTAGGGGTTCCCACCTGCGGAGGCATCTTTTTCTTTTCTTCTCGGCTTCCCCCCCACTTTTCTGCAATTGCTTTTCCTCCTTTAAGTCATCCTTTAAAATTAAACATTAAAACAAATTTTATTTTGCAAACATTCAAATATAAAGCACTTATTCTGGTTCAGGTCTCGTTGTACATACTTTATGTGTATTTTTGTAATTTTGAAAAGACTTTTTTTTTTTTTTTTTGTAGAGACAGAGTCTCACTTTATCACTCTTGGTAGAGAGCTGTCGCGTCACAGCTCACAGCAACCTCCAGCTCTTGGGCTTAGGCGATTCTCTTATCTCAGCCTCCCCAGTAGCTGGGACTACAGGCGCCTGCCACAACGACCAGCTATTTTTTTTTTTTTTTTTTTTTTTTGTTGTTTTTGCATTTTGGCTGGGGCTGGGTTTGAACCTGCCACCATTGGTATACGGGGCCGGCGCCCTACTCACTGAGCCACAGGCGCCGCCCTGAAAAGACTTTTTTTAATGTAAAAATACATTTCTTTCCCAAATACTTAATTTAGGGTCATAGCTTCAATTTGCATAATGATTCTTCTTTTAGTTTTTAAATGTTAATTTTAAAATTATTCTTATTTTAATTTTTAAATGTTAAATGTTTTTCTAATGCTGAAGTTTGGGCTTTTAGTGTTCTCATCACCTGAATAGTGTTCATTGTACCTGGTAAATTTTAACTCTCTTCCATTTCTTGACTTCCAATAACTTTTATATCTCTTTGTGTCCCAGTATGTCCATCTATTAGCTCCCAATTATTAGAGAGTTTATGTGTTGCTTGTTTTTCCGTTCCTGAGGAACTTCACTTAGGTTAATGGTCTCCAGTTCCGTCTAAATTGCTGCAAAAGACATTATTTCCTTCCTTTTTATGGCTGAGTAGTACTCCGTGGTGTATATATACATATAACCACATTTTCTTAATCCACTCATAAGTGGTTTGTATGTGTTACCTCATTTAATTCTCAAATAATCCTGTGGAGTAAGTACTATTATTATCCCAATTTTTAAATAGGCAACCTGAATCTGGAGATGATAAAATTGCCCACAGTGGCACAACTGGTAAGATGAGAAAGGGCAAGCCAGGTGGTCTGATGCAGACATCTGTGCCCTTAATCACAACAGTAGACTGCCCTTACCAATCCTGAAATTCTGATCAGGGCTTTAACTTTCATCATCTCTGCAGATTTCTCTTCCCTCAGGCTGCTAATTTCTTTTCTAATTTTAAATTATTCATGTACTATTCTCATTCATGGTTTCTTTTCTCTCTCTCTCACTTTCTCTCTTTTCTTCTGACCTTTTCTTGCAGGTTAATTTCCTGCAGGTTAAATGCAGAGTGGAGCCACTGAAATTTCCTGGTCTCGAAATGGACACAAAATGCCAACTAGCTCCTGATCCTTGGCTCAAAATGTCAGCTACTCTGGGGAAGGCACTTTGATTGGTGTTTACAAGGGTTTAGCTCATTTGAGGAGATCTGTCCTCCTGAGGAGCAGGCCCTGGACATCCTACCTGGACAGAGATAGGACCGCACGTGGGTACATGATTTTCCTAGTGGAGAGGAGATCACAGGAGTGAGAGGGAATGGAGAACAAATCTGGATGGAGAAGAACAGGTAAGGGGAGGCTGTGTCTCTTTTGGCCAGGGGAGAGAAACAAAAGTGTAAATTTCATAAGGGCTAAAGGAAGTGGGGACAAAGTTCCTTAATTGAGATTTTTTTTTTTTTTTGAGACAGACTCTCACTTTGTTGCCCTTAGTAGAGTGCTTTGGCATCACAGCTCACAGCAACCTCCAGCTCTTAGGCTCAGGCGATTCTCCTGCCCCAGCCTCCCGAGTACCTGGGACCACAGGTGCCCGCCACAACACCCGGCTATTTGTTGTTGTTGTTGCAGTTTGTCCGAGGCTGGGTTTGAACCCGCCACACTCGGTATATGGGGCTGGCGCCCTACTCACTGAGCCACAGGTGCTGCCCTTTAATTGATATTTTAAAAACATTTTTGTTACTATATTGTATTGATACAGTGTTTACGGTTATATGCCTTTGTAGGAAAGATTTTATGAATCCTTTCTTCTTTTAAAATGGAATAAAGATTGAATTCTCCAAGGATCTGAAACTTTGGTCATAAGGAAGTTTCCAGAAAGCTAGGTATTTCAAAACTTATTTAGTTTAAAAAAAGTTTATTGAGCACCCACTATGTGTTAAGTAGTGTCTTAATGCTGGAGACACAACAGTGTACAAAATAAAATTCTTGTCCTCATTGTAGTGGAATGGCTAAAAAATAAATGTACATGTGTATGTAGAAATAAAGTCGGGTAAGAGTCGTAAGTTTGGGAAAAGATGAGATGGTAAATGGGCTGGTTTAGGTAAGAGTTTCAGGAAGTTGTCTATAAGGTGTTTGTCAGAATAGTGTTAGGGCTACAGTGAAGGTTCAATGGTCATAGTATTTGCATTTGCTTCTGCATTTTGTTGTATTTCTGCAATAGATTATTATTGGGAAATATGGCATGAGAGTTTTCCTGTTGTATCTTTTTCCTGTTGTAATTGCTGATTTCATCTTTATTAGATAGCTCTTATTCAGGGAGTGTGGCTGAGGAGTAATGTAGTGGTTCCGTTTTTTACTATGGGGGCAAATAAGGCACCCTATTCCAGTCCAGGTGATGAAAAAGAGAGTGAAAAACAGACCAATTATAGTGTGTGGCTGGGAATGGTGGGATTGCATAAGGCTAAGAGTCATCCTGATGAGTCAAGTTATTAGTCCTAACTAATAAAGGATTTTTTTTTCTTTTTCTTTTTTTTCTTTTCCTTTCTTCCTTCCTTTTATTTATTTATTTATTTTTTTGAGACAGAGTCATACTTTGTCATCCTGGGTAGAGTTGCCATGGTGTCATAGCTCACAGCAACCTCAAACTCTTGGGCTCAAGAGATCCTCTTGCCTCAGCCTCACGAGTAGCTGGGACTACAGGCATGTGTCATCATGCCTGGCTAGTTGTTTTTTCTGTTTTAGAGATGGGGTCTCATTCTTGCTTAGGCTGGTCTTGAACTCTTGAGCTCAAGCAGTCCACCTGCTTGGGTCTCCTAGAGTGCTAGGATTATGGGCATGAAGCCAACGCACCAAGCCCAGCATTTCTTATTGGGAGTATTATTTCAGAGAATTAGACAAAAGGACATTTTAGTTGGGAAATGTTTTTTTTCTGTTTTAAAATATGCTCAGCAAATGTTAGAGGAAGGAATTTATAAATTCAATATATCATTTAGCCTCTGCTTTTGTCTAATTCTCTGAAAGAATACTCCCAATAAGAAATGCTGGGCTTGGTGTAGTGTCTTCATGCCCATAATCCTAGCACTCTAGGAGACCCAAGCAGGTGGACTGCTTCTGTTTTCTGTTTTTTAGAATAGTAAATGAACTAAGCCAAATAGATTTTAAAGAGAAAATAGATGTTTATTTAAATGTTTATACATGTTTATAAGAGTAAATGTATTGCCAGAGGCCAGCAAGACTGTTTGATGAAACTCTAAAACTCTGAACTGTTGATGCAGTTGAAGAAACAACTTTAGGCACTTATCTGGGAAGCTGGAGGTGGGCCCTTGGTCCTATCTAGGACTAATACAGGACCAATCTATCTAGGGGAGGAGAGGACAGCATTCAGTTAAAGAAGGCCTGCTTTCTGTGTCATGCCCATGTACACCTGAAGCAGATGCTAAATGATATATTGAATTTATAAATTCCTTCCTCTAACATTTGCTGAGCATGGGGGTAAGATACTAGGGATACAATCTACTAGTGGTAGATACTAGGGATACAAAGTTGAAGAATGTTTGGCTCCTGCCTTTAAGACACTTTAGTCTAGGTGGGGAGACAGGCAAGGAAATATTTTTTTTAAAGAATATGAAAGTATAATTTTGTTTTATATTAGAGAAAGGGAAGAGAGTGGAGGGTGAAGATGTGAGAAAGAGAGAAAGAAGAGAGCAGAAAGTGAGAAAAAGGAAGATGGGTGGGGGGAGGGAGAGAAAAGGACCCTGAGAATGGGTGGCATCCCAAAGGAAGAAAGGAAGAATGCCAGCCCAGACAAGGAGATCTTTGGTGATAATCCACTGCTGTAAGCAGACACATGTATAGGATGCAGTGGGAGTGGGGTCACAGACAGACTGGGGTGAGAATGTTTGGTCCTGTGGTTGAGTAAGTTTCATAGAGAGAAAGATTCATGGTTTGAGCGACTAAGTGGGTAAAAGTGCTGTTCACTAAGGTTGGGATGAGGAAATGATCAATTTGGCTTTAGAGATAATGTGTTTGAATGCCTATGGGTATTCATGCAATGTCGTCTGTTTACTTAAGACCTGAGTTTTGAATTTAGTAAAGAGATTTAGGTTAGAGATACAGATCTGAGAATCATTTACTCAAGTTGAAGCCACAAATATAAATGAGGTCCTTTAAGGAAAAGATAAAGAATGAGAAGAGCAGAGGGACAAGGGTAGAGAACTTAAATTCACTTATGTGTAAGAGGTAAGTAGAAGAAGAGCTATCTTTGAAAGAGATTAACTAAGTAGGAAAACCGAGAGAAACCAAGAAAACTTTGTGGAACAGCAACAAGAAAGTTAGAGGGAGCCATGTGGGGTGTAATCCTAGTACTCTGGGATGCTGAGGCAGCAGTATTGCTGAGGTCAGGAGTTCATGAAAGGAAGAGGACAGTCAGTGGTGACAGATGTCAAAGAGGTCAAAGAAAGGCAGAATTGTACTGGTGGTGGGAAAAGGAGGCACCACAAAGGTGCTTGAAGGAAGAGCTATAGGGAACTCAGAATGTGATAATTAAAGTTTGTACCTTAGCTGTGAGAATACTGCTATTCAGACTTGAAGAGGGGATATTATGGGGTTTCTAGATAGCTGATGGATCAGGAGGTGAATTTGGAAATGAAAGTGTGGGGTAACTTTAGGGTTTGAATAGGTTTCTTTTCTAGGCACCAAGAGACGTGTTATGGACTGATAAAAGTGAAGTAGCAGGGTGCGCCTGTGGCTCAAAGGAGTAGGGCGCCAGCCCCATATGTTGTAGGTGGCAGGTTCAAACCCAACCCCATCCCAAAACTGCTAAATAAATAAATAATTATTTAAAAAAAAAAAGTGAAGTAGCAAAAAGACCAGTGAGTGACTCCAGAGGCTCAATGTGAGCTGAACTCATTCTGTTGGCTAAAACAAATAGTAAATTTTCCTGGCAATGTAGACCTTCTCCAGGCTGGCATTTTAGTGGGGCCTGGGGTCATCCTAGGGACACAGACTTCTGCTGCTAGAAGCCATGTTAAACTTTGATTAAGTCTTTTAGTGCAGAGATTTGGACAGAGTTATTAGTACTGAGAGTTATGCAGTTTTCAACAGCAATACTCACAAGTTACAAAAGAAGGGGATAGGGATTGGAGTGTTGGGATATGGATGAAGAGGGAAGGCATATTCTAGATGGCAAGAGCACTGCAAGCAAAATCTTAGAGGGAAAGATATAAGCATGTAGGCAAAGATCAGAAATAGTTTTAGCTTATTGATGTAGATTGAACGCTGTGAAAAAAAATGAGTTGAGAGTTACCAGAGAAGCTAATTGAGAACAGGCTGAACCTGGCAGTGGAGTTCTGGTTTCTGTTTCTAGAACACTTTTGGATAGGGTTCCTAGATTCACTGGCAGGAAGAGGGTCTTTTTTGACTACATGGATTGCTTTCTCTTTTCTCAGCCTCTGTTTCCCCTGCATCTGGCTTGGATTATGAGACTTGCTGAAGAGGGCACAGGAAGAAGTACCATCAATAAACTATCCCCAGGTGAGCTCTGGTTGCCTCTCTTCTTCCTGATAGTAATTATCCTCTTGGAATAAAGCCAGTTGTAATTCACATGCTCTATTTTTAGTCAAGAGCATCATAGCTCTTGTATAATCTTTGTATAATCTCTGAATTGCCTGTGTCTTCTCCTGACTCTCATCCTAATCCTGTTTGACTAAATGATGCTCTGCCATCACCTTTATGTCAACAACATACTTTTTTTTTAGGACAATACCACTTTTTCTGGTTCAAACAACATATTTAATGTAAATAAAACACGTGTTATTTCTGTATTCAGTTGAGTATTTCAAGGCAAATCATGAAAGGAGAAAATAAATACCTATGTTTATACTATTCTCTTGCTATACTGTATCTAAAATATATCTTGAATCTTTTTCTTACTATCTATGTCATGCCATTGGTCTCTCTGCTTATGCTGTTGCCTCCCTATAATGTAGACTGTAGCGAGACTCCGCAGAGCAGTCAACAGTATTATTTAAAATTGAAGTTGGGTGCTTTCACTTAGAATTCTCTAGTAGCTTCCTGTTGCTTCCTTCTGTTTTATAAATATTTTGTCACATTTGTTTCAACTCTTTCTGAACCATTTGAAAATTATTTGGAGGTATTATAATAATTATCACTAAACACTTCAGTGTCCCTCTCCTGAGAATAAGGGTATTCTGTTTCATAATCACAATACCATTATCATACTTAAGAAAATGACTGATAATTCAATAATATATAAATACCTTATATTCACATTTCCCTATTGTCCTTGAAAGTCTTTGTGGGAAAGATGAGTCAGTTAGGTTTTCTGGCGTGAAGACTTTGAGGTGCCTGCTTGTTTTGAGTAACTGTGATTATTTTAAATAATTTTCATTAGTGCTTGATTTGGAGTCACTGTTGTTCTGGCCACTATACATATAAGACTCCAAAGTGTTGGTTCTGCCTGTGTGGATCTCCCAGGGCACAGACTTTTTATGGTGGACTTCTTAAGCTGGACTGTCTCATGAGGGAAAGCTGCTTATGCTAGCTCACGTGCCCCTCTGAGCTGAGTGAAAGTGGATGTCCCCATGCTTGCTCTCTGAACACCAGGAGCTGCATAAGGGGCATGTCCCAATTACCTGTGGTTCATTTTTCCTTCATTCTGTCCCAGTGCACTGTGAACCTCCTTGGCCTCAACCATTGGCACTACATACAGTGTTTTATGGTTGTTTTTTTTTTTTCCCTTGTTAGTCAGAATCCAGTTAAGGTACATATATTGCTATCGTTAGTCTATTTTATTTTTTGAGAACTATTCTTTTAATGCAAATACAAAAATTACAATAAATAGATTTAGAATTGAAGGAACAAAGAAGGAGAAACATTTTAGTTTCACAGAAAAAATGACAAAAATATTTTTTCTTAAAATCAGAAACTCAGTTGGAGGTTGTTGTGAGCTATGATGCTAAGGCACTCTGCCCAGGGCAATAGCTTGAGACTCTGTCTCAAAAACAAACAAACAAACAAACAAACAAACAAACATCAGCTGGCTCCCGTAGCTCAGTGGGTAGGGCGCCGGCCACATACACCAGGGCTGGCGGGTTCAAACCCAGCCTGGGCCAGCTAAAACAACAATGGCAACTACAACCAAAAAATAGCCAGGGGTTGTGGGGAGTGCCTATAGTCCCAGCTACTTGGGAGGCTGAGGCAAGAGAATTTTTTAAGCCCGAAAGTTGGAGGTTGCTGTGAGCTATGATATCAGAGCACTCTACCCAAGGTGACAGCTTGAGACTCTGTCTCAAAAAAAAAAATCATAAACTCATTTTATAAACCAGTTTTCCTTCTAACTATATTATTTGGTCTTCTTCCTATATAATTGTCTTAAAAAAAAAATTATTATCGCTGGGCAGTGGCTCATGCCTGTTGTAATTCTAGCACTCTGGGAGGCCGAGGCGAGTGGATAGCCTGAGCTCAGGAGTTGGAGAACAGCCTGAGCAAGAGCGAGACCCCATCTCTAAAAATAACCAGGCATTGTGGTGGGTGCCTGTAGTCCTAGCTACTTGGGAGGTTGAGGAAAGAGAATTGCTTGAGCCCAAGAGTTTGATGTTGCTGTGAGCTATGCTGCTACAGGACTCTACTGAGGGCGGCAAAGTGAGATTCTGTCTCAAAAAAAAAAAAAATGGTGATCATGAACCTCTGGACTCATGTGATCCTCCTCTTGCCTCAGCCTCCCAGTAGCTGGCACTACAGGCATGTGCCACTATATCCCACTAATTTTGAAATTTTTTTCAGAGATGGGGGGTCTCACTATATTGCCTAGACTGGTCTCAAAATCCTGGCCTCAGGTAATCCTCCCACCTCAGTCTCCCCACTAGCTGGTATTACAGGCTCAGGCCACCATACCCAGCTCCAAAATTTTCAGTTGCAATATATGACTAAGTGCAAGAAATAAAAGGTAGAATCATTTTTCTTCCTTTTTTAAATTATACACTTTTTTTTTCATTTCCAGCTTTTTTTTTTTTTTTTTTTTAAATTAAATCATAGCTGTGTACATTAATGCTATCATGGGGCACCATACACTGGTTTTATAGACCGTTTGACACATTTTCATCACACAGTAGAATCATTTTTGATTGTTTTTTTGAAAGCCAGTTCCTTTCTCAAGACTAGGATAGAACACAGCATTTGTTCACTATATTGAAAAAAAAATGTTCACAATCCTAACATGGTCATGTTCACCAACTTGTTTGTGTCTCAAATAATAACATTTCTATCAAATCCTGATAGAAGAGTCTTATGTTAGTATTGTATTTGACGTTCTTCACCCAGCTAGCATGACCATGTAAAAAGTACTACATACTTTGGTGTTCAGTTCTCAAATCCCATAGTGCTATTGCAGTGTCAGAGCAGGTAGTGAATAGCCAGTTATCAAGCAATTTTGCACTGTTTACCTTTTATATCTTTGAATTTTGTACCATATGCACATATTTACACAGTCTTCATGAACTTCAGAAAATATTTTTATGTGCTTTGAAGATCAGGGCCAAAAAGCAGAGCTTCAGTTTGTTCATAAGCAACCGTCAGCACTGAGGTACACCAAGTGCTTGGGGGTGGATGGAACCATACAGGTTAGTCGTGGTGTGGAAATTGTTCACCAGGTCCCCAAACAGCCCAAGGCCCGGACTTTGCTCTGTTAGCCTCCTGAACAGCCTGAAGTGGGGAGGGCAATGATAGCTCTGTCTGGGCATAGGCAGCTGAGATCTCTGGCGATGTGGGCCTCTTTAGTCTATCTTAATCTGAAACTATGCAGTCCAGTACCGTAGCCACTAGCCACATGTGGCTACTGAGCACTCCAATGTGGCTAGTCTGAATTGAAATGTGCTGTAAGTATAAAATACATATCAGTTTTGATTTCTTTCAGGAAAAAAATAGATATCTCAATTTTTATATTGATTAACATGTTGAAATATTTTGGATATGGAGATTGAATAAAATGTATGTTTAAAATTAATTTCAAATGTTTATTTTTACTTTTTAAAATGTGATGCTAGAAAACTTAAAATACATATGTGGCTAGCGTTTGTTGCTTACATGGCATTTCTGTTGGATGTTGTGTCTCTACAACAATTCACTCACTTTTTTCTTGATGACTTTTTAAAGAGTTCAGGCAAGTTGTCTTGTAGAACACCCACATTCTGAATTACCACTCTTAGAACAAAAGTCATGATACAGATTAAACTTCCTTAATCTGAAAATATGAGGTCCAAAATGCTTCAAAAGCTGAAATTTTTTGATTGCAGATGTGACACCATAGATTGTCCACATGGGTAGCTTAGATAGTGACACCTTCATCTTTGCTTTCTAATGATTCAATATATACAAATGTTTTATGCATAAATCTATTAAAATATATAAAATTTTTATATATTTTTATTTAAAAATAAATTTTTATTTATATATTTTTATTACCTTTAGGTCATGTTTACAAGGTGTATATAAAACATAAAAGAATTTTGTGTTTAGACTTGGGTTCTATCCATGAGATATCTCATTATGCACATACAAATATTTAAAAATTCTAAAATGTCTGAAATCTGAAATGCTTCTGGTCCTAAGAATTATAGATAAGGGATCCTGTATATGATTGTTTCTCTCATCTGCTGCTGCTGTAGGGAGACGTCTATGAATCTTTTGCTTATTCCACACTCACTTTCTTGCGAACATACCAAACATTTCTGTTGCAATTTCCTGGGAATTCTGTTCCCCATAAATTTTCTTTCTTTCTTTCTTTTTTTTTTTTTTGAGACAGATTCTCACTTTGTTGCTCTTGGTAAGGTGCTGTGGTGTCATAGCTCACAGCAACCTCAATCTCTTGGGCTCAAGTGATTCTTTTGCCTTAGCCTCCCAAGTAGCCGGGACTACAGGCGCCTGCCATAGTACTTGGCTATTTTTAGAGATGGGGGTCTGGCTCTTGCTCAGGCTGGTCTGGAATGCCTGAGCTCAAGTGATCCTCCCTCCTCAGCCTTCCAGAGTGCTAGGGTTACCATGGCACCTGGCCCCTGCTTTGTCTTTCTTAATAATATTTATGACTACCTGACATTTTATTGTATGTTTGTTTATTGTTTGAGTTATACATTGAGTTGTGTCCTATCCTGTCCAAATTCACATTGAAATGCTAACCCCCAGTACTTCATAATTTTATATTATTTGGTAATAGTGTCATAGAAGCAGTTAAGATGAGGTTAGTAGGATGGGGTGCAATCCATTATGACTTATGTACTGATAAAAAGGGAAAATCTGGACTCAGACATGGTGCAAACACTATGAGAAGATGAAGGCAAGGATGGTGATGCTTGCACCATGTAAGTAATTTCAGTAAATGCTCACAAACAACCAGAAGCTAGGAGAGAGGCATGGATCAGATTCTCTGTCGTAGTCCTCAGAAGGAACCAACATATCGACACCTTGACCTTGGACTTCTAGCCTTAGAACTGTGAGAAAATTCTTTTTTTTAAGCCACATAGCTTGTCGTACCTTGTTAAAGCATCCCTAGGCATATCCTCACATAGTACATATATTTTCCTTTTTATATCCCTAAGTTATGGGATACTTTTTATTTTCTCAGACAGGAAAGAATGGTTTTCCTGACTCTGAACCCTCAACAGGATATGATCTTTTTTTTTTTTTTTTTTTTTTTGCAGTTTTGGTGAGAGCTGGGTTTGAACCCATTACCTCTGGCATATGGGGCCAGTGCCCTACTCCTTTGAGCCACAGGAGCCGCCCAGGATATGATCTTTTGAGAAGATAATAACAAGCCAATAGAGTGATCGCTTTGCACCCTTTCTACCTTGCTACAGACAGAGACCAATCCTTATAGGGATTTATATGTATTCTAGGTATAGTTTTACCTTCCCTATCTCTAGTTCCTCAGCTAACACCACCACCCAAGGACTCACAGTGTCTGATACACTGACATGGGATCTTGCCTAACATCTCAGACTAACTTCACTTTACTATGCAGAATGCATTACAAAGGACACATGATTATGGGAACTACTGGTCCTGCTGTATTTTACACCCCACAGAAATGGCCAGCCTATTTCCCCACAGCTTTGCCAACATAATTAACACCACCTTTTTATTATATGATAATATATTTCAGGAGGAAACTGACAATTGTAAAATTTGAACTAGATGGGAGAGAAACAAGTTGAAGAGATCTGTTAGAAAGCTCTTTGGAAACAAAGATAGACATTGAATTCTAAACCTGTGGGCTAATGTAGCTGTTGACGTGATAACAAGTCACTTTTATAGAATTGAAGTTGAAGTCTAAAGTGCTTTTATATGTATATATTTTTTGCTAAAAGATCCAGAAAGTACTAAATCCATCCTTGCCAATGCCTTCTGACATTCTCCTCATATAACTTTCCTAAGGAAGTTACAAAAAAGAAACAAGAGCCAAATAGTACTAATTATAATAGTGAATATTTACTGAGCACTTACTAGACTCTATACTAGACATTTTATGGTATGGATTTTGCTTAATCCTCTGTAGGGCAACAAACAGAACTTTTTTTTTTTTCTTTTTTTGAGACAGAGTTCACTATATCGCCCTGGGTAGAGTACCGTGGCATCACAGCTCACAGCAACCTCAAACTCTTGGGCTCAGCCTCCCAAGTAGCTGGGACTACAGGTGCTCATGACAACGCCTGTCTATTTTTTTGTTGCAGTGTCATTGTTGTTTAGCTTGTCTGGGCCAGGTTTGAACTCACCACCCTTGGTGCTTGTGGCTGTCACTGTAACCACTGTGCTACCAGTGCTGAGCCAACAAGCAGAACTAATGAAAAATGATCCTGGGACCTCCCAGATTGCCTAGGAAATGAGCTAGTTGGATTTGGAGTTCTCCCTCCCTCTGGAAAGAGGTATTGCACCTAAACTCAGCTTTCCATGGGACCAGCTGCTTACATGCCCTAATGGGAAGGGCTCCTGAGAGGTTCTGGCATAGAACTGGGGTGAAGAAAGGCGGGAGACCAATCTAGGTGTTACTGGACCAAGAGGGTACATACTGCCTGTCAGTGCTAGCCAAAATGCAGAGATGGGGATAGGTCCACCAAATTTGATTTGTCAGAAGGCTGGGATTCTGAAGAACAGTGAGAGTAGCTTCTCTAAGACTTCTTTTCTTCCATTTCCAAAATTACAGTTTTATACATAAAAGTTCAAAAACCACCCCAACCTCTATTCCAAATAATAGTGTATATCAGTGACCTCTTACAACATTCCAACAACTCAAAAGTTAATCTCCTAAATCATTCCACCTAAAACTACTCAAGGTAGGCATTGTTTTTTTTCTTTTTTTCCGTTTTTTATCGAGACAGAGTAGTCTCAAGCTATTGCCCTGGGTAAAGTGCAGTGGCATCATAGCTCACAGCAACCTCCAACTGGGGATCAAGTGATCCTCTTGCCTCAGTTTTTCTAGTAGAGATGGGTCTCACTCTTGCTCAGACTGGTCTTGAACTTGTGAGCTGAAGCAATCCACCCACCTCGGCCTCCCAGATGCTAGGATTACAGGCGTGAGCCACTGCACCTGGCCTCAAGATAGGCATCGTTAGGGTGGGAGTTAAATTTACAAAACAGTTAGAATGAGAAACAGGGTGTGAAGGTCAGGTAGGACCTAAGTGGAACAGATGAGCTGTGTCATGTCTGCCCTACCCCAACCGACTCCATCTTATTCTCATTATAGGTGCTTTCAAAGGGATAAGGAAAAAAAAGGGGGACAAGGAAAGATTTCTTTTCTTTCTTTCTTTCTTTTTTTTTTTTTGAGACAGAGTCTCACTATGTCACCCTTGGTAGAGTGCAATGGCGTTACAGCTCACAGCAGCCTCAAACTTGTGGGCTTAAATATTCTCTTGCCTCTGCCTCCTAAATAGTTGGGACTGTAGACACTTGCCACAATGCCTGGCTATTTTTTTCTGTTGTTGTTGTAGTTGTCATTGTTTAGCAGGTCTGGGCTGGGTTCAAACCCCAGCCTGGGTGTATGTGGCTGGCACCCTAGCCGCTGAGCTACAGGTGCCAAGCCAGAAAGATTTTAATGGAGAGAATAGATTCCAAGGAAAGATTTTAATAAAGGGATGGACCCCCATCTTATTCTCACTATATGTGCTTTCAAAGGGACAAGGAAAGATTTTAATAGAGGGGAAAAGCAGAATAGAGACTGCCTAGGTGTCAGCTCAGCTACTATACAGTTGCAAAGGGCTTTTCTTAGCCTTATCAGTATAGCTGGAATGGGGCAGTGAGCCCAGAGTACTGTTTGGGGCTCTTCTCTACTACAAATCAGGATTATGGGTGTGTCCTTAGGGTCAGGATTATGGGTAGAATATTTCCAGGAATTCTGATCTTGAGGCACTCCAGGAATGGGGGAGGAGATTGCTGGTTCTGACCTAATTTTCTGAAATGGCTGCACTCCTGTCAGGGTGAGGAGAATTCCTTTCTTACACCGCATCTCTCCATGATGCGTGATCTCCAGGTCCTGGCCACTGGTCTTGCTCAGATGCTTTCTTGACTCTGTTGGCATCTTAACCGACTGCCTAGCAAATAGGTAGTCAGCTTTTCCTCATACTGAAAAGTGGTGCTCAAGTTTATCCTTTGAGAAGATAGAATAGTTGGGTCAGGACTAGAGTCCCAACTCATTGCATGCCAGATAGCTTGCTCTTGGCCTTTTTTTTTTTTTTTTTTTTTTAACCTTTTCTTCTGAGAGGATTAAGAGCTATTTGGCTCTTCTGCCTGACTCTTGATTTCTAAGTTTCCCCAGTAAATCTTATTCCTGTTCCCTAATTTATACCGAGAGTGGATACCTGGTAAAAGTGAGGTGTGAGAGAACAGAGGTCTCATGGAGGCCCCAAGAACACACCTGCAAAGTCTTCTCCATGGTGAGTCAGCTCTTAGAAATTTGTAGAAACTTAACTTGCCAGAATCTGGAACCTAATGCTAGCTTCCACTTCTGTAAAAGCCCAAGCCTGTCTTCTTCAGCTCAATTCAAACTGACCAATGAGAAGAGTACCCATGGACAAAGAGCCTTTGATTGGAGATAAAAGGGAAAAGACAAAGCTGGTCAGGGAGTGTAGCCATTTTTGGGCTTTTAGTCCGCCATGGCTCCACCTGCTGAAATAAAGCTCTTCCTCCATATCTTGGTGTTCGGGTGATTCTGTCTCCGCTGGGCCCTTGTTTTCATGCAACAATACTATGTGATACTATAGAATTTGTCCCAAGGCCCATTGTGTCAAATTCTTGCAGAAAATTTGAGTGTTAGAAATACTGTTTCTATTTTAGAGATGTGAGATATGAGACCCAGACAAGGTCATATAACCAGGATGTGATAGTACTGAAACTAGGTCATCTGATTCCTGAACCTGTGATCTCAAAAACTTTGTTAAATTAAATGGAACTGCCAATTTATAAAGAGTTAAATGAGAGATGAACTATTCAGAAGCACCCAGGCAGATGTTTAAATCCCATGCAGAGGTTCAGATCTTGGCTGGAGCCTGTAGGCTAGATTTAGTCTTCACTGGTACCTTTTACTTTCTCTTAGTCTTAGGCTCCTGTCACTTCCAGTCAGTTGAGAAAAGGAGAGACCAACATGGCTGGGTCTACAGTATAGATTCAAGCTTAGCTTTCTTACTCTCTGTGGGCCCAGAGGAGACAAAAAACAAGACAAAGCTTGGAAGATGGGTTTGTGCCACTTAAAGTGTAGCTACACTTCCCATCAGAAATCAAGAGCTTGTTGATGTTCTAGAATTTGATCAACTAGATTAATGACGGCTCTATCTTGAAAGAAAGAGGCAGGGCTAGCGTGGGCAGAGGGGTCAAATGTTATCCCCCACACATTGGATGGATTTTTAAAGCATATACTCAATCATGCCACAGGACTAGTTCTATTAGTCATTTCCCTATCTCATTACTTTTCCTGCCAATTAAGCAAAAGCTGAAAGGGCAGAAAGATGGTGCATGCTTTATTACTCTCTGGACAAATCTGATTCAGGGCCAAAATCAGGATGATCTTTGGAGGCTGTTATCCAACAGATTGCAACTGGGGACTTTAGAATATTAACAGTTTCCAAGGTTTCACAAAGAACTTTCAGCACTTGAATCTGTTCCCATTTTGATAGGACATTTAGATTATTCTACGATCCAAATTCCCATAAATTCATCCTATAAATAGGAAGTAGGCAGAAATGTCTTTTGATAAGCCAAATCATACTAAAATCTGTGTTTTACTGACAAGACAGATGCTAGTGCTGTTTCTCAGATTTCTTTGTTTTTACTTCAGAGCTTTTTCTAATAAGCCTCCTGGTGTATTTTTTCCAGCTACAGAACCGAATCACTGGTATCCAAAGCTGAACCCTGCCTGAGATGGTAACGCTTTGGAATTAATGTAGATGTGATTCTTTGTCCCTGACACTCTTTTTCCTGCAGTCCCTTACACCCTCCCAATACCAGAGTGCCTCAAGGCCGCCTTGGCTTCTGTTCTAATTCGATCTTTCATGCCAGGCTCCTCAGGCATCAGAGTGTGTTAGAAGACTGCGTTCCCTTAGGGAACATTTTCTCTTGGCAGAGCCATCTCACTGTCAGGTTCACTCATTGCTTATATCCCAGAGTGGGCTCCTCTTCTGTCCTTACAGGACCTTAACTTTGAAGGGCAAAAGGAGTCAGTTCTGCTCCATTACTCTGGTCTTTGCTTTATCAACCCTGTAAGTTGCTTTATCAACCCGGGAGGGTTGCTGTCAGCCTGCCACCCCGGACTGCGCGCATTTTCTTTCTTCCCCACCGAACCTTGCCTTGCTTTTCTGCCAGCGAGTTCCTGGAAGACGTACTGGGAAAGTCGGGATTCTATTGGATGTGGTAGGGGCTGCACCTTCATCGAAGAGGCACCTCTAACTGATTATGAGGCCAGAGACATGAGAAAGAGGAAGATTCTAGGGTATTACAAGTGGGTAGCGGAGGCAAATGGGATCCATGGGCTTAAAATGTGGCCACGTGTCGGGAATCCCCAGAGTCACAGGGGCACGGAGACTCGGAGACGTACGTGCAGGGCGCCCATCCCTACTTCATCGCTTGGTGGCACCTTCGCAAGTTAGGTGTAGTGGGATGCCCTTTCGGAAATTAAACTCGAGTTAGCTTCGTCTCCCTTTCCCACACTGTACCAGAGAAAGAAGTACTGAAAGGTTATCTTGGTCACTATTAAGAGGGAAAATGAAAGAAGTGGCCTTGGAAGTCTTGGGTCTCTGGAGACGCCGAGGACGCGCGAGTGGGGAGCGCCACCTTCTGGGGAAGGACTGTAATTAATTGCACTTTCTTTTTTTGTTTTTTGTTTTGTTTTTTTTTTAGGATCAATGAAGAAAAGACTGTCTCTACGGAAATGGGAATCCACTAGGAGAAACAGGGAACATTAATCAGAACCTTAAGTACCCCGTGGGGGAACAAACTTTGCCAGAGTTATTGGGCTGCAGGTTTTTTGACGGAGATGGGTGCTTTTCGCACCGGAAGACCTGAGAACGAAGATAGGCCTGTAAGAATGCTGAGCTCACTCAGCATTGCTATGAAATTGCTAGGAAAAAAGGGAGAGAGCTGTCTGACTCCTTAGAAGGATCTTCCTGGCCTGCTTTGTCCTCATTACAGTGACTGCCGGGTCAGTGCTTATCTCGTGAAAAACCATTTTTCAATAGTGTTACCTTATAGCACTGAGAAAAATGGCAGTGGTGAACTTAGACTTGGGTTCTTTCTTTGTTGGGTGCAAACTGATAGGAATTCATTTTTGGAACCTGAAATTTGGAGATCATTCAAGGGGAAGGGTACCTCCACATGGATACACTGGGTGATCTGTTAATACTTCAAGTGACAGGGTATGAATTAACACAAAATAATAAATATAAACAATGGGCTAATTTGTGTTCAGAATTCTTGAAACTTTTTTTGTTTTAAAATTCTATTTCTCATTTTTTATTTTGTATTGATATATAATAGATGTACATATTTTATATATTTATGCAAAAGTTTGATATATTTATATAATGTGAAAAGAACAAATCACGATAATTGCTATCTTTATTACCTTTAAATATTTATCTTTTCTTTTTGCTAGGAACACTCAAAATTATTCTTTTCCAGCTATTTTGATTTAAAATTTTTTTTTATTAAATCATAACTATACATTAAGGCATTTATGGGGTACAATGTGCTGATTTTATATACAATTTGGAATGCTTACATCAAACTGGTTAAAATATCTTTTACCTCACTTACTTATTATGTTAAAACATTTATGCTCTACTCTTACTAGATTTGACATGTACCCTTGCAATATGCACCATAGGTGTGGTCCCACCCATTACACTTCCTCCATCCATTCTCTCTCCTCCCCCCTTCCCTCCTTCATCCTGGACTATAGTTGTGATTCATCTCTCATATGAAAGTGTGGGTGATTATATACTTGTTTCATAATAGTACTGAGTACTTTGGATACTTTTTCTTCCATTCTTGAGATACTTTATTAAGAAGAATATGTTCCAGCTCCACCCATGTAAAAGAGGTAAAGTTTCCATCTTTTTTAAGGCTGCATAATATTTCATGGTTTACATATACCACAAGGCTGCAATAAACATTCTTGTGCAAATATCTTTGTTGTAAAGTGATTTTCGGTCTTCTGGATATAAACATACTAGAGGAATTGCAGGATCGAATGGCAGGTCTACTTTTAGTTCCCTAAGTGTTCTCCAAACTTCTTTCCAAAAGGAACATACTGCTTGCATTCCCACTAGCAGTGCAGAGTGTTCCCTTTTCTCCACATCCACACCAACACCTGTAGTTTTGGGATTTTGTTATGTGGGCTATTCTTACTGGAGTTAGATGATATCTCTAAGTGGTTTTGATTTGTATTTCTCTGATGATTAAAGATTATGAGCATTTTTTTTTATGTGTCTGTAGGCCATGCACCTGTATTCTTCAGAGAAGCTTCTGTTCAAGTCTCTTGCCCAGAATGAAATGGAAATCTTTTTTTTTTTTCTTATTAATAAGTTTGAGTTCTCTGTGGATTCTGGTTATCAAACCTTTGTCAGAAACATAACCTGCAAATATCTTGTCCCATGCTGAGGGCTGTCTGCTTGTTTTACTTACTGTGTTCTTGGCTGTGCAGAAGCTTTTTAGTTTGATCAGGTCTCAGTAATGTATTTTTCGGGTTGCTTCAATTGCCCAGAAGTTCCTCCTCATAAAATACTCTCCCAGGCCAATTTCTTCAAGTGTTTCCTCTGCACTCTTCTCCAAGTATCTTTACAGTTTCATTTCTTAAGTTTAAATCTTTTATCCAGTGGGAATCAATTTTTCTTAATGGTGAAAGGTGTGGGTCCAGTTTCAGTCTAATACAGTTGCCAGCCAATTCACCCAACACCATTTTTTAAATAGGGAATCTTTCCCCCAAATTATATTTTTGATAGGCTTATCAAAAATCAAATGATGAAAAGTGTCTGGTTTCATCTCTTGGTTCTCAATTCTGTTTCATACATTTCCCTCTCTATTTTTGTGCCAGTACCATGCTGGTTTTTTTTTTTTTTTGAGGTAGAGTCTCATTTTATTGCCCTTGGTAGAGTACTGTGATGTTAAGCTTACAGCAACCTCCAACTCCTAGGCTTAGGCAATTCTCTTGCCTCAGCCTCCCAAGTAGCTGGGACTACAGACGCCTGCCACAACCTGGCTATTTTTTTTGTTGCAGTTTGGCCAGGGCTGGGTTGTAACCCACTACCCTTGGTATATGGGGCTGGTGCCCTACGCACTGAGCCACAGGCACTGCCCCCCTCCCATGCTGTTTTGATCACTATAGGTTTATGGTATAGTCTGAAGTCTTGTAGTGCAATTCCTCCTGATTTGTTTTTGTTTCTGAGTAATGTCTTGGCTATTCGAGTTTTTTTCTGATTCCATATAAAACTAAGTACTATTTTTTTCCACATCTTTGAAGTATGACAGTGGTGCTTTAATAGTGATTGCATTAAATTTGTGTATTGCTTTGGGTAGTATGGACATTTTTAACAATGTTGATTCTTCCCAGCCATGAGCATGGCATGTTTTTCCATTTGTTAACATTTTCAGCTATTTCTTTTCTTAGAGTTTCGTAGTTCTCTTTATAGAGCTCTTTCATGTCCTTTGTAAATTCCCATATATTTCATCTTCTTTGGCACTACTGCCAAATAAAAGTTATAGAGTCCTTGACTATTTTTTTCAGGTTGACTATTGTTGGTACAGATACAAGCTACTGATCTGTGAATACTGATTTTATATCCTGAGACACTGCTGTATTCCTTAATCATTTCTAAGAGCTTCGTAGTTGAGTCCTTGGGGTTTTCCAGGCATAAAATTATTATCATTTGCGAAGAATGATAGTTTGATCTCCTCTGACCCTATTTGGATACCCTTGATTGCCTTCTCTTGCCTGGAGTCTTGCGATGGCTAAGACTTCTGTTACTATGTGGAATAGCAGTGCAGACAATGGGCATCCTTGCCTAGTTCCAGATATGAGTAGAAATGTTTTCAATTTTACTCCATTCAATATGATATTGGCTGTGGGTTTGCTGTAGATGGCCTCTATTAGTTTAAGAAATGTCCCTCCTATGCCTATTTTCTTAAGTGTTCTGATCACAAAAGGATGCTGGATATTATCAAAAGCTTTTTCTGCATCAGTTGAGAGAGTCATATGGCCTATGCTTTTTATTTTATTTATGTGATGTATTATATTCATATATTTGCATATGTTGAACCAACCCTGTAACCCTGGAATAAAACCAATTAATCATAGTGCATAATTTTTTTGATGGGATGTTGAATTGTTTGCTAAGATTTTATTGAATGTTTTTGCATTGATATTATGATATTGGCCTATAATTTTCTTTGTTTCAATGCAATCCTTTCCTGGTTTTGGGATCAGAGTGATATTTGTTTAATAGAATGTGTTGGGAAGTATTTATTCTTTTTCTATGCTTTGGAAAAGATTGTATAATAATTGCTTTATTTAGACTGAGTCTTGCTGGGGTTCTGAGACTGCTATCTGAATTTCTGTATCTCTTGCTGTGCTTGGGAAATTCTCTTCCATAATCTCTTAGAGTAGAGGATCTGAACCTTTAGGACCATCTTCTTCTCCGTGGGGAATTCCTATAAGATGAATGTTTGACCTTTTGGAGTGGTCCCACAACTCTCTCAGGGAATGATCAGTTTTTGCTCTCCATTTGTCTTCCTCTTTGAGCTTTTGGTAACGTTCAAAAGCTTTGTCTTCAACTTCAGAGGTCCTTTCTTCTGCCTGGTCAAGTCTATTACTGAGGTATTCTACTGTATTTCAGAGCTCCTCAAATAATTTTTTCATTTCCTTGAGCTCTGCTCTCTCTTTTCTCATTATATCCATATCTTTGGTGACTTTGTCTTTGAATTAATTAATTTCTTGAGACAACTTTTGAACTACTCTTTGGATTTCAATTTCTAACTTTTCTTCCATTCTATTCATCTTATTTGCCATCCATATTTTAAATTCTATTTCTGACAGTTCAGTCATTTGTCTATACGTGACATCTTCGTTTGTATCTCCTTTGTCATCCCTTGGTGGGGAGGGTTTGATCTGCTCTGGTTATTCATGTTGCCAGAGTTCTTCCCTTAGTTCTGCCCCATGTTTATTTTTCTACCATTTGGTTATTAGAACTGGGAGGGTGAGATTGAATTGAGGTTCCCAGGTAGTAGAGATAATAAGCCCCTTACCAAAGTGCTAGGCTTTGTAATTGTGGCTTATCTCCTACAGCCTTACTAAGGCCCCTTTCAAAGAGGGACCAGAGACTCGGAGGATTTACATGGTGAGCTGGCATGAGCTGACTCTGTTTTGAAATCAGCCAACCTCTGCCTGATCCTAAGAAGCCACGGCATTAGGTTTAAATCCCAGTTGTGGAGAGATACAGAGAGCTGTGGCATCCCACCCCCACCATTCAATTCTTTTCCAGTACAAAACTTCCAAGGTCAACTTAGAGTTTTTCTGGTGGACAGCCCCAGACCCAAGTTCCAATCAAATTGTCTTAGGCAGTACAAACCCGGCTCAACATAGAGGGACCCAGGGGTCTTCAACAGCTCAATTGAAGCCAGGGGTCCACAACTCCTCCCTCCAGACTCAGTCCACACTGGTTTCCACTTCTCTGCTCGCTGGCCCAGTTGGAGCCAGGGACTACACCCCTGCCTGTCAGTCTCAGTCCACACACAGCAAGCCTCTGCTCACTGGCCCAGTTGGAGTCAGGGGACCATGCTCCCACCTGCCAGTCTCAGTCCACACTTGGCAATCTTCAGCTCGCTGGCTGTGTTGGAGTTGGGGGACCATGCCCCTGCTCAACAGTCTCAGTCCACACCCAGCAAGCCTCTGCTTGCCAGCCCAATTGGAGCCAGGGGACCATGCCCTTGCCCTCAGGTCTTGATCCATACCCCACAAGCCTATATTACCATATTTCTAAAAATTCACAAAATTCATGCCAGCCCAGTTGGAGCTGGGACCAGTCCTGCCCACAAAACTTAGTCCACACTGGGCAACCACTCTCCCACTTGCAGGCACTGTCAGAGCCGGGGGTTCTGCACCCCCTCCCACCAGACACAGCCCAAACCAAGGGTCAACACCACCACTGGCCAGGCAAAGTCATAACCAGGGAACTGCTCCTCCTCCCACCAAGCATCCCTTTCTTCCAATGCCATATTTCTTCCCCACTAGTCACAGATTCTGTCCTGATGTTCAGCAGTCTACCCTATGCCCAGATCTCTCAGGAAAAGACCAAACACTCTGCACTCTGCAGGGGGCAGAACTTCAGACTGCCATGCAAGGGTGGAGGGGTGGACTGGGAGTTTGGAATTGTGGGGGAAAGCATTTGTTCAATTTTATACTTGGGATGATGTCTAAGTTCACAAGAGGGACCTCCCTGGAGAAAAAGACCCAGTGTTTAGCGACTCACTCCAGTGAGGTAAAATGATATGTCTTTTGTTCTCTGTTCCTCTGGCAGAGAGCCCACAGCTGGCCTTCCACTTTGGGGAGGAATCTCCTGTCCTCTAGTTCATAGGCTTTGTACCATAATTTGTTTTCTTGAATGCTCTTCCTTGGAGTCACAACTTGCCAAAATTCTTTCTTGGCTCAGCTCCCCACTTTTGGCTTCACAGAGTCCGATTCTGTCCAGTTTTTCTCTCTCTGTTCAGGAGCCTCTGCCGAGAGTTGCTAATAGTCCGCCTTCTTCCCAGAATTTCTCTATTCCTTCTAGTTATAAATCTTATCATGAGTAAGAACAAACTTTCAAAAAAAGAGAGTAATGGGTGTGGTGGCTAAACTATGCACTGTATATTTTGACCATTAAACTTACTTTCTCTCATGGGCTATTTTTGTGGTAAACAATTTCCAAAAGCAACTCTGAAAAAGGTATTATTTGGAAGACAAGAACATTCACAATATCCTATATCATATTGTATTAGTACTCATTGTGCTGATAGAAATATCTGAGGCTGAGTAATTTATAAAGAAAAAAGGTTTATTTGGCTCATGATTCTGGAGACTATGCAAGAAGCATTGTGCCAGAATTTGGTTCTGGTGAGGACTTCAGGGAGCTTCTAATAAAGGTAGAAGGTAAAGGATGTCACATGGCAAAAGTGGGAGCAAGAAAGAAGGAGGAGGTGGTATCAGGCTCTTTTAAACAATCAGCATGAACTAATAAAGTGAGAACTCACTTTTTTTTTGAGACAGAGTCTCATTATGTTGCCCTCATTAGAATGCTATGGCATCACAGCTCACAGCAATTTCAAGCTTATTCTTGGGCTTAAGTGATTCTCTTGCCTCAGCCTCCCAAGTAGCTGGGACTGGCGCCTGCCACAATACCCAGCTATTTTGTTATTATTGTTGTCACTGTTGTTTGGCAGGCCTGGGCTGGGTTTGAACCCACCAGCCTTGGTGTATGTGTCCAGTGCCCTAACCACTGAGCCACGGGTGCTGAGCCAAATCACTTACTTTTGCAGGGAGAGCAAGAAACCTTTGCTTCCATGACCCAAATACTTCCCACTAGCCCCACATTCAATACTGGGGATCAAATTTCAATATATTAAACATATATGAACCACTAGTATGTTGTCCTGACTGGGCAAGTAAATAATTATCCAATGACTCCTTTCACTTCACATTTTAAGTCTTATGAAGTGATGAAAAAGAAAATATTATATACTTTTGGACTCTAGCAATGTCTCTTTCTAAACCTATCTAGATTTGCTATAATTATTCAATAACAAGCACTCGTAGAAAAAGGTTTCAGACCATAAAAAAACTCAAAGCTTAATTTGAAAGCAATCACATTATCTCATAAAAGCAAAATATTATTTTATGATAAATGGAAGTCAAAATATTTATTCTTCTATGAAATTCCATTGTATGTGAATATTACCACATTTCTAAATATTCACAAAATTCATAATTCTACAGATGTGTTTCAAAAGCCTAACTGGTCTCAAACTAGTCCATTTCCATTAAGGTTGCAATAATCATGGAATATGCATTTCATGAATGAATGAGAAGTGGATAAGACTGTTGTCACCATGGAAAGCCTTTAATTTGTGACACTTCCCTCCCTGTATGAAGTAGTGATAGACAAATAAAAACATTTTACCCAAGACATTCATATCAAGCTACATTGAACAAAGAGTGAATTGTTTTAGTTGGGGTTTATGACAATTACTGACTTATAGATTGCACTGTCTGCATCAAACACACATAAATCTTTGGATGACACCACAAAACATTTAATGTACAAAATCATTATTTGTATATTACTTAATATATATGCCATAATACACATGAAAACATTCATTCAGATCTATATTTCAGAAGATCTTAGCATTGTTGTTGAAAATAAAAAGCCAGGTAAACAAAACAGTTTCTCTAGAGTTTTAGAATAAATTAAATGCTAAACATAAATGCATTAAATTTATGTTTATATTCTCTTTGTGTTATATTTCAACCAAAAATGAAAAATTATAATACTAATCACCATTTTTTTCTGATGTGCCAGTGGTTAGATATATAGAAGAGCTAAGTAGGATGGTAGTAATATTGTTTGTACCTACAAAATATTTATACATAAGAATTATTATACTAATCTCTATGATCTAGGGATTACTTGCCTCAGTAAAAATTAAAGACAATTAGAAACAATATTTAATTGCCCAATTCACTCTAATCTTTTTCTATGACTTCTAATTCCTCTGTATTTTTGTAGATTTATGGTGAAATCTCACCAGCTTCTTCAGTGCATCCTTCATGTCCTTATTCCTTAAGGTATAAATGAGGGGGTTGAGACTTGGAGTGATGATGGTGTAAAAGAGGGTGAGAAATTTGCCTTGATCTTTGGAGGCACTATTACCTGGTTGCAGATACATGTAAATAATAGTTCCATAGAAGATGGACACCACAGTAAGATGCGATCCACAGGTATTTATTGCTTTCCATTGGCCTACTTTTGAATTCATTCTCAGCACAGCTTTGGCAATGTAGCCATAGGATATCAGAATAAGAATGAGGGGTGTGAGGACAATGACAATCCCTAAAGCAAAAACGGACATTTCAACTGTTGTGGTGTCTACACAAGCTATCTTGACCAAGGCTGGCAACTCACATAAGAAATGATCCAGAAGGTTATTTCCACATGTAGGCAAATTCAGGGTTAGTGTACATAATACTACAGAATTGACCAAACTAATACTCCAGACCATGATAATCATCTTGAGACATAGAGGTGGATTCATGATTACAAAATAATGCAAGGGCTTACATATAGCTATAAAACGATCGTAAGACATAACAGCCAGGAGGAGGCACTCAATGGAGCCCAACCACATATAAACATAGAGTTGAATGACACAACCCACGTAGCTGATGGTCTTATCAGGTCCCCACAAGTTAACCAGCATCTGAGGAATGATGCTAGTAGTGAAGCATAGATCTAGGAAAGATAAATTCCTGAGGAAAAAGTACATTGGTGTGTGGAGATTGTAATCCAGGAGAGAAGCAAGAATGATGGCCGTATTACCCACCAATGTAATTAAGTAGAACACGGTAACAACTCCTGACAGGATTATCTCCAGTTTGGGATGGTCAGAGAAGCCAAGCAGGATGAAACCATGTAAAGAACTATAATTGCTTTGGTCCATAGCCCTTCAATGTTTAAATCCTAGAGTGAAAAAGAAGGAGGAAGAAATGGAATAGGAGGAGAAGGAGGATGGGAAGGAGGAAAAATAAGGAAGAGAAGGAGGAAGAGGAGCAAGGGGAGGAGGTGAAGAAATAATTTGTCAACATGAACTAAGTAATTTGATGAAATACAGAACCAAACAAAGGGAGAGAATTTATGTTAGTAATTGAAAAAGTTAATAGGTAAAAAGTAAAAGTTATAGCTAAGTAATTTGGTATTTATTGTAGATTCTTTTGTGGCATGAGTTTAATAGGTGACCTTGAGGAGTTCCCTCAAACTCAAGGTTTGAATTTTCTCACTTGAAAATTTGAAAATTCTAAGTAGATCTGTTTAAAATGATGTGACTCTATGATGCTTTATAAAA